>PVJA010014265.1:0-47767 GCA_004027025.1 Myocastor coypus
GTGTGGCAGGCCCTCCAGTAAGAGCTTTCCATGCATTCATGCATTTAATTCTGGGGGGATTCTGGTGGGATGCAGGCACTGCTACTGCCCCCAAGCTGTTGTCTGGAGGAGAAAGCAGGACACCAGGACCTGAGAGCTACAACTATTTGTTTCCCCTCACCTACAGAAGACAGGAGCCAACCCCTGAGCCTCGGAGACCTGGCTCTGAAATCAGCAGCCCCCCCAACAGTACCAAGTACAGGTCGTCAACAAAGTGCTGGGTATAGAGTTGGTGCCTAATGCGTGTTTGTTCTCTTCCAGTTAATTAAGCTTTGGCCAAACTGCTTATTTGGCCAGCACTTTTCCTTCCTAAGCATTTTTACTTTGCCATCCCATAGGAGCTTTTCAATGCCCCCCCCCCCGGGACTATTGCCAGTCTATGGTCTCCGCCAGGCATCCTGGAGGAGCAGAAAGATCCCAACCTGATGGGGCAGTGATGGTGGGGCTCAAAGGCCTCAGATGTCCACAAGCTTTCACTGACCACTGTGTGGCTCCAGCAAGTTACAGAAGCACCCAGCGCCGCTGGAGTTCCCTTTGTCAAATAGAGACAACGGACTTACTAGACTTGAATATTTTTCATGTACTATCATATTTATCATTTGAATAACCCCATGAGGCAGATTTGATGCTCACTGTCTTTGCAGATTAGGAAATAAAAACCAGGGCATGGAATTTCCAAAGTCTACAGCTTGGAAAAGGCAGGGCTGGTGGGCTTTGCAGCCAGGTCTGGAAGATCCACAGCCAGGACTCTAAACCCCTGGAGCTTTGTCCCTGCACCTGAGATGCCTGCCCTGGGGGCCAGCTGATTTCTAGCTAGACCCCTAAGAGCACCAAAGAGCCAGGGGCTCCGAACTGGTCCCCACTTTTCTCGGTGACAATACATAAATGAAAAGCCTCAACCTGCTAGGGTAAGAAATCCCCAAGGACTGTGGCTGGTAGTCCTGCAATCAGCACCCTAATGGGACATGGTGACAACTGGAAGGGAGGGTTTAGTGGTGGCACAGTGGCTGTGGCCACTCAGAAAATCCATTCCCTCCCTCGTCTGAAAATGTGAGATAGTTGCTTCCCTGGCTTTCCCTCCTGCTAGGACGTGAGTATGGCCCGATCCTGGTCAATGGGATGGTCAAAAAGTCTGCTAGGAGGTTACTGGGAAACTTTTTCCCTGAAGGAAAAAAAAAAAAAAAAAGAAGAGCAAAGGAAAGAAAGCCTTTCTTTAGGAGTTTGGACATCACTGTGTCTACATTTCAGGGCTGGAACTGGGCAGCCACGTTGTGATAGGAGGTATCAAGTGTGAGGACCAAGTCACTTGCAGAGGTTGGAGGAGAGGTGGAAAGAACCCGAAATCCTGACAGCTCCACTGAGCTTTCACTCAACTGGAAACAAGGCACCTTAGGCTTTAGGATGTGTGAAACATCTCCTCCTCCTTTTGGAAGCTGCTTGGAGTTTTTTGTTCCGTTACTTACAGCCCAAAGCACTCCTAGCAGGCATACTACCTAATTGAATTGCTGGAAGGGTTTCAGTGAGATAGTACATATGAAAGACCACACATCAGTGCTTGGCACAATAAACAGCAGCTACTCTGAAAATCAGAAAGTTAGATCAGGGTTTTAGCCCCTGAGGCTGTTCTAAGGAGACCTGGCAAATCAGCTCCCTCCACTCCTACTGAGAGATGCCTGTCCAGTTTTCCCAGAAAGCAGAAGCCCATGGTGGCCCCAGCCCTGAGATACTGTCAGCCCAACGGGGCCAGCCTCATCTTCCAAAGAAGAATCAATCATGCAGCCTCTTGCCTAATGGATTTTGATTTTCGCTCCCCTGGTGGAGAAGCTTAGGGCCTGTGCTGTGGTTTGTCTCAGAGTTGCCAGAACAGTCCATCAATAATTAACAACAGTGGCTCAGCCTCCACAGGAGAAAAGGGTTTGCAGTGGCTCGGCCCAGCCCAGCAGAAAGGACTCTGCCCTTTATCCTTGAGGACAGTAACATCCCCACTATGTGCAAGGCTGGGAGTGGGACTGCGGAGAAACATGACTGCATCGCTACCTGGCAGGACAGGCTCTCAGTTTCTACCTGTCGGTGAGATGCTGAGCCTGGAGAAGTGAAGAAATCACCTAGGACCAGGGAGGAAGAAGTGCTAAGGCCACACCCTAACTGTCCCTCATACTTAGGCAAAGTGGACAGACGTGGCCACTTTTGCTCCTCACCAGCACCCATCGCCATCTTCCACTTGGCCTCTCAGCCATGCAAGGTGCCTAGGCTGGGGGCTATGGTGGCCAAGTGCAGATGACTGAGAGAAGGCTGAGCTCAGGGGGCTGAGGCACAAGTGGTGAGGAAAAAGTGCCAGGTCCCAAGGCTTGAGCTGGTGGCTAATGGCTCTTCATTCACTCCCTCATTCATTCATGAGGTTATTAGAGCTCCTCTGTACCAGGTCCCACAACTTGTGGTGAGAGCAGAGCAGAATACAATTGAAGGAGTTCACATTCTGTGGGTGTGATACAAAGAACCTCAAGGCAAATAAAATAAGAAGTGGGCCTCAGGCCATGTGGGAAAGACACTGCCTGAGGCAACGGTAGGAGGCCCAGACTGCTTGAATGGGGAAGGAGGACAGAGAGCTGGCAGCAGGAGCAGCAAGTGCAAAGGTCCTCTGGTAGGCTAAGTCCTGGCCCGCTGCACATGGCAAGGAGGCCGGTGCAGCACAGCCGAGTGAGCCAAAGTGCAGAGGAGATGAGCTCTGAGAGTCTCCTCAGAAACACCACATTCTGTAGGCCTCGTAGGCCACAATGGAGTCTGGATTTTATGCTACATGTGATGGGAAACCTCCAGAGGATTTTAAGCAGATGAATAATGGAATCCAATTTGCGTTTTGAAAAGCTCACTCTGGCTGTTGTGTGGGGAATGGATTATAAGGGGCCAAAGTGGAAGCACAGAGACAAGAAGTCGAGGCACTTCATTAATAGGGAAGAAACAGAGTATTTAAAAATCCACATGCTTGGATTTGAACCATGGCTACTCCTGTCTGCCTGCTCTGTGACCTGGGAGAAGGTGCTCGACCTCTCTGAGCATTGCTATTCGTTAGGTATTTGTTCAGTAGTTGTCAGGATTTCCAATGGGCCTGCTTTCCTGCCTGTTTCAGCCCCAGCTACAGAGAAATCCTAAATGGTCCATCTGCCAGGAATACGAGCTGACAGCCCAGCCTGGGATCACAGACAGGTCATGAAGCCCCGAAGCTCCATCCCTGTGAGCGGATTAACCCAAGGGAGAGGAGAGGCGGTTTATACCCAAAGAGCACCTCCAGCAAGCTGAAGCATCTGCATCTTGCTGCCGGTCACCCCTCAAACACAGACAGCTCTACGCCTGCTTCTTCACAGAGAGGGCAGAGCCCCCTTCCTGCCCTGCAATTTCCTGCCACAGGACAAGAAGAGGCACGTCTGGGCCTAAATGGGATGGGCAGTGGGGGAACCTGTGTCAGACCTGGAAATAGCAAAATAAGTCTGTTGATCCTAAGCCGGTTAAGGGTGAGCAACTCTTACAGTGGAGGCTCTCTGGACACAAAATGGGCAGGATTATGGCCCTATGTCCTCTTTATTTAGTTATCTAAAAGAGGCAGGCCATAGCCTCTTGGGTGGAGATAGGGCCTCTATGTCCACAGGCCAGAGAAGAAAGAAGCACATGAGCTTCACCTTCGACCAGCTACCCCCACCTGTGTCTACTCTGGGGGCTTCTCCCTGAGCTCCCAGATCTGGGGAAAGGACTCCAGAGCCCCCTTCAGACTAGATGCAGAGTGGGGCCCCCCAGCCACCAGGTTCCTACAAGGAGAGATCAGATGGAGAGTACCAGTCCCAACTAATCAATGGTGGTGGCCTCCTTCCCTTGTCCTTTTGGCAGGAAGCTAGTTACCTGCCTGTCCTCCCCCACCCCAGGCCATGCTGTCAGAGAGAATTTCATGCTCCATGACTTTCCCAGCCTGATCTTGCAGGATCCCGACAGCAGCATCTCTGCTTGCCCGGCTCATCCTGGGTCCCTCTCCACCTGTTTTATACCTTGGAACATACTGTATGGCCATTTGTTTGTGACTGCAGAGCTTTGGGCACATGAGAACAGGCCCCAACCCACTGGGCACCTGAGTCCCAACTTGGCTCAGAAGAGTCACACACCAGCCAGTGGCTCCTGCCCTAAGATACTCCCCATCCCTTGTAGCCCCTACTTCCACCCAGCGGTGGGGTCGCGTGAGTTCCTGTCTCTGCTTCTTTACTTGTCAAACCACTTCATTATTTTCTCCAATTTTAGGATGCACAAGCTCCTCCAATAGTTAAAGCTTTAAAAACCACAATGAACCTCTCTTAGAAGAAATTCACCAGATAGATAGATAACTAAATAGATATCCAGATGATGACCCTTCCCCACAAGCATTTACAGGCAACGCTGTGTCAGACTATCCACGCCACCCCTCGGTGTCTCTTCCCTTTGTTTTCCTTTTATGTTAAAAGAACCTGACAGTATCTCGACAGCTTCCAGGCATGTCTGGGCTGCTCTCATTCCTCTCCTTGGGCACTTGGGGTTAGAAGTATAGGGACAAGCACTGTCACCACAGGGTCACCTACTGCAGCCTGGGCCTGGGACTTCCCAGTGAAGCAGACCCAACTTTGCCCTATCCCTGAAATGTTCTATTTCTGTGTTCTCTCTTGTCAGGTCTCTACAGCTTTTCATGAGGACCTATAAATCATTTTCTCCAACAAAGTAGGGGGAAATCAATGTCTAGCGGGAAGTCTAAGGTTATTACTCCTCACATCTGGGGACTTAAGCCAGAGATGCCCCAACAACAGTCCTCGATCTGGGGACATGGGCTCAGGCCAGAAGCCCCACAGCGCCACCATCCCAGACTCACCTTGGCGGCCACGGAGGAATTGGGCTTCTCCAGCAGGTCCCAGAGCTTCTTCCTCTTCTCCGCGCAGCACGTGTTGTCGAATTCCTCGCCCTCGCGCTCCCGCAGTGTCTCAGCCTCACGCTTGAGCTCCTCGTTCATCTGCTCCTTCTTCTGGTGGTAGCGGGCCTGGCAGCAGGACTCCAGGTAGATCTCGTCGATGCCCCAGTAGTCCAGCTCTTGGCTAAAGCTGAGCGCACACATCTCCTCCATCATGTGCAACCGCCCCGTGCGGTAGAAGTTGAGGATGGAGGTGAAGGCGCCCGGGTGGCGGTCGAAGAAGTACTCGTTGTCGTCGAGACTGTAGTCGTCACACACCTCGAGCAGCGAGTCGTGCGTGTTGCAGTCGCGGAGCTTGCCCAACCGCGTGCGGGGCAGGCGGTCCAGGGTGCGCCAGAGCACCTCGTGCGCCAGCCCCCCGACGTTGAGGCGCACACGCCGTGAGCACGCCTTGCTGCGCACGATCTCCATGGGCTCGGGCGGCAGCGAGCTGGTGGAGCGGGAGCCATGCTTCGTCATGCCCGCCGGCATCGCTGGTCCGACCGACCCCGCCCCCCCTGCCCCCCAGGCCGCTGTCACTCGACGGCAAGGCCGGCTGCCGCCGGGGAGGGGGGCAGGGAGCGCAGCGGGCCGCTGGGGTGCAGGGGTTCGCGCGTACGTGCGTCACGGCCGCCTTCTCACCTCCATCCTGACGGCTGCGAGGCAGAAAGCGAAAGCAGACGCGGGTCAGCGAACCCCAAGCTGGGCATGGCTCCTCCCCGCCTCTCCAGTAGGGTCCCGGCCGGCCTTGACCTTCCGGGCGCTTAAGCGGCTCAAGGGGGTGGGACGGCGGGCGCTGTCCCTCCCGCCGGTGCTGAAGTCAGTCCCACCCCGCGGACGAGGGGAGGGGCCGCCCTTGGGCGGGAGAGGGCCGGAGAAGAGCCCCGCGAGCGGGGCAAGCCCCACCCCGAGCCGCTGGGCCGAGGCGCGCCCCAGCCACCCGGGGCGCTGTCCGCCCCTTCGAGTGCTGAAACTCCCTGCTCCGTGGGTCTCCCCGCTGTCCTGAACCTGCCCTGCCAGAGAGGGCAGCGGCGTGAAAAACTTTTTCTTTCTTTTTCAAACGAGTTCTCATCTTTCACCACCACCCCCACACTCGAGATAAAGAGGATGGAGGGGCAGGGGTTGGCAATGGGTGTGCTTTTCCTAAATTTTAAAAGGCAGGGGTGGGGATTCTGGGACTTTAGATGCCCACCTGTCACAAGTCACCACGGACGGGGCACTCACGACATCCCCTCCATCCTGGAGCGACCCCTCTCTCCATACCGCCGGAGCCCCTCTCGAGGCGGCGCCGGCGCCAAGGCCAGCCACGAAGGCGCAAAGCCGAGCTCAGCGCGCGATCCTGCCCTCCCTCCCCTGCGCCCCCTATCCTGTCGCAGGAGGGGCGCGGAGCCCGCCGGATCCTCCTGCGCCGTCCTCTCCTCGTTTCTTCCCCACCCCCCTTCCTCCTCGCTCCTCGCCAGCGATGGCTTTTTATAACTCCGGGTTCTGCGCCTTTCCCCGGGCTTGGAAGGGAAGGGGTGGGGGAGGTGGGAGGCGGGGAAACGAGCTGAATTTTCTGGCCTTTCAAAACGTGCCCTCCTCCCGCCGCGCACTGGTGATTTCGGGGGCTTCCCCGAGCCCACAGCGTGCGGGGCGCGCGCCCTCGCCCCTCGGCCCTCGCCCCTGAATGGTCATCGCGCGCCTCCTCGGGCCACAGTCCCTGCCCCCCCACCGGGGCCGAGGAGCCCGGGGCGCCCGGCAGGCCGAGCCCCGCAGCGACCCCCGCCCGCGCCCCGGCGCCCACACTCACCCCCAGGGCGGCCGCCTCCCGGGGCCAGGGTCTGCGCATCGTCGCGGCCGCCCGCCCGGGTGCCCCCGCCCTCAGGCAGCGGCGGTCCCGGGGCCGGGCTGGGCCGGGCCTACAGCGGCCAGGCGGGCAACGCGCTGGGCTGCAGGCGCCGCGGGGCCGGGGCGCCTCTCCAAGAGGGGGGCGCAGGCGGGCGCAGGGGCGCGGGGGGCCGGACCGCGGGCGGACAGGCGGCGCCTCCTCCACGTCCTCCTCCTTCTCCTCCTCCTGCTCCTCCTGCTCGGCGGCGGCGGCGGCTGCCTGGGCGAGATCAACAAGTCGGGGCTGAGCTTCGGCTCCGCGCTCCCTGCGATTCTGTCCCGCACTTCGGAGCGCCGAGAGCCGTCACCGAGGCGGGACGGCGCCACCTGCCGGTCGGAAGCGCATACGCCGCTTAACTCCTCCCTGCCCGGGCTGGCCTGCTGGGAAGACCCAGAGCAGCCAGGGACTCTAGCGGGCGGGGCAGCGACCATCCCATCTGGACCCGCGCTACCGGCTCAGCACCCTAGCCCGGCGGGTGCTATGACCGTGAGCGCCTGCGGTGCGCAAGGCTCTACCACTAATGTCTGAGATACAGCTGCAGACCAAACACAAACGTCCTGCGCCCGTACAGCCAGCTGCTTGCAGACAATCAACAAGAAAGTGAAAGATCTGGTCAGATAGGACTAAGCCTAGGGCGATGTTACAGCACGGGGCAGCCCTAGGGGGTGGGGAATGACATAGTCCGGGCTTTCGTGAGCTCCGCCACCTAGATTCTCAATTCGAGAACGGAATTCTAGATTTTGGTAAGGAAAAGAGACGGCGAGCTCATTAACAGATCAATATGCAATTGATGGCTGTTGGGGAGAAAGCTAGGAGAAAACGCAGCGACGCAGGGGAAGAGGGAGGGGGGAGAGTGTCTTGCAGCCTGGTGACTCACTGGCTCATTCATGTCAAGTGGGACAGCTGGGTCTTGAGAGCTTCCCAGGGACCAGGCTCCTGAAGGCATTGGCTTCCACCCGGGGCAGTGCTGGAGACAGAAGCCATCCAGTGTGTTCTGAAACGAGTGCCCAGGGCTTCCCTTGGGAGATGGGCAAGGCCTCTGTAAGCACGCACTCCTCTCTCTCTTTCTCTCTAGCTCTTGATTTCTGTTTGTTTCCATCATGTTGCATACAACGACATTGTATCTCTCTAACCTGCTCGGTCCCATCACCTCCTTCCCTCATCGCGGTCCTTGTCCCAGGCACCAGCATCCCCTTGCCCTGCAGCCCCATCCCTGTTCTCTCTGCTCCCACCTTTGCCTTCTGCAGTTCCTCTGTGGTCCCTACCACAATCATTAGCCAAAGCTTGGTTCTCAGCCTGAGTCTCCCTCAGGCTTCAGACCTTCCAGGGACCCGCCCTTGCTTTAGGCTGAATCCTAAGCTCCCCGACCTGATGCTCTGATTCCACCTGCTCCCCTCTGTTTGTAGACCATGGGAGAAAAAGCAGACAACTAAAAGTGAGAAACTCCCAGACTACAGGGAGTGGCGTACAGGAAAGAAGAGACTAGCAGGGTGGGGTGAGAGAGGCCAGCGAGGGAGCAGGCCACCTCACCCAGGTGGGCAGGGATCAGAGAAAAAAAGATTAAGGACCAGCCCTGGAATGGCAGAGGGATGAGAACTTCCGGCAAGGAACAGCATGTGTGGATGCTCGGGAAGGGGAGGCATGGGACATGTTTATGGAGCAGCCAGCCAAGGAGAGTGGCTGGGGCAGAGGAAGTCGCTCATATGGACCCTGATGAGGACTTTGACTTTCACCCTGAGTGAGGCAGATGGGAACCAAACAGGGTGCAGGGCTGGGAGCAGGGAGCCCAGGGAAAGCCTGTGGAGGAAGGTGGTTGTGGCACCGGAGAAGTGGTCAGATTCAGCATATTGCAGTCAGCATCATCTGATGATTTGTACATGGCAGGTGACAGACAGGAGGCAGGCAGCTTGAAAACCCCCTGCTTCATGGTAGCATTCTTAGGATCTGCTGTGGCCCTCAACTGACCCTTCTGCTAACCTAGATGGCTGAAGGTGGCCTCCTCCCAGAGACCTGGGCTTGTCCATAGGAGGTTGCAAAAAGCAATAATGCACCCCTGGACTAGAGGAATGAACGACTCTCTAGCCGGGTGTGGTGGCACACCTCTGTAATCCTAGCACTCAGGAGGCTGAGGCAAGAGGATCCTTGCAAGTTCAAGACCAGCCTGGGTTACAAAGTAAACTCAAGGCCAGCCCAAACTACATAGCACAACCCTGTGTCAAAAAGCAAAAACAAACAAAAAGACTCTGATGGTGAAATTCCCAGGCATTACTGCAGAATACAATCACCCTGGTGCATCTAAAACGACAACTAGCCGAACCGGCCTTCTCCACTCTGCTAAGCCAAGTTTGCTGAGCACCTACTACAAATAGCACCAGGGGAGTTCCTAGCTGATGAAATAATGTACAGATACAGACACTGGGGGCTCAAAGAGGTGAAATGGTGACAGTGTCTCGCTGGGAAATGTCCAGCCCAACTTCCCAGCCAATGGGCTGTTCAAACCCTCATCTGAGCTCATGTGTGCATGTTGCAACCCACATACGTGGCTTGTGTTACAGATCTCATGCTGCTTCTTATTTTTCTCTAAGCTCCATCTGTGTTGCCACGAGAACACCAATCTGCAACTCCGGATAGCTGTGCCATTGTCTCTGAGGACCTGTGTCCCCCTCCTCATGCTGCACTCCAGCCCCAGGTCCCTCAGATGGCCTGTAGCTTCCCCTACCGTGACGAATGAATGCATGGACCAGCATCTTCCCACTCATCCGCCCCTGGGCTGCAGTGAGCACCCCGGTCATTTGAGCAATATTCCTGCAGGCTTGGACCTGGCAGGACATCGGGTAAGGAGGTATAGAAGTAAAGCACTTAGGTCTCCCTTGCAGGTCCGCCTGAGGCTACATCTTACCTCAGTGCTTGGGAGTCCTAGCACCCCAAGTCTCTGCCAACATTATATATTACCCAGGGCTCTAAATTCTGCTAGTCTAACAGGCACAAAGTGACAGCTCAGTGCATTTAAATGTGATTACTGCTAAGTCTGGGTTCCTCTTCACAGGCTTGTTTTGCATAAAACAAATCTGTAAATTGCCTGTGCACACCATCATCCATTTTTCTGTTGGGAATCCTGTTTTTATTTCTCAGATGATCTGCAGGACTCCTTGGTATAATCTAGATTTTTAAGATCCGTGTGGACTTCAGATATTGCCAGTACCTTCTTCTGCTCCATCACATATACACTGGTTTTGCTCATGATGTCTTTTTTTTTTTTTTTTTTTTTTTTTTTTTTTTTTTTTTTTTTTTTTTTTTTTTTTTTATGGGGCCAGGGTTCGAACTCACGACCTTGCACTTGCCAGCAGGCACTTGTGCCATGAAGCTATCTCCCTGGCCCCTAAAGATTATTATTTCTTTATGTTTCTGTTGATACAGGGTCTCACTGCACAGTTCAGACTCATACTGATCCTACTGGCTCAGCCTCCCTAGATCTGGGATTACAGGCATGTGACACCATGCCCAGGTACCAGAGATTGAATTCATGACCTTGTGCTTGCCTGGGAGGCACTTAGACCACCCAGATATCTCCCCAGCTCTCATGATGTCTTTGTTAAAGAAAATGTCTTTGAATGTGTCCAGAACAATTTGTTCTGGCTGGATGGTTTGACTTTGATAGTTTTAAGAGTCTCTCCTCGAGACTGGGCATGGTGGTGCCCACCTGTAATCCCAGCTCTTGGGAGGCTGCAAACAGGTGGATCACTACAAGTCTGATCTAGTAGTGAGACCCTGGACATCCTGTAGACCTTTCCCTAAAATACCAAAAAGAGTCCCTCTTTGTTTACTAATTTTATGCTTTTATCTTTTACTTTAGGCCTCAAGCCAATTATACATATGCACATGTAACTGACTCACATGTACTATTTGGTGGGGACCCAGCATTATTTTTTCTCTATAGTTAGCTGGATTTCTGCTTGTTTTATCTCTCTCTCTTTTTTTTTTTTTTTTTTCTTTTGACATAAAGTTTCACTGTAAAGTTCAGCCTGGCCTTGAGCTCATTTTGTAGCCCAGGCTGGACTCAAATTCCCAATGATCCTGCTGCCTCAGTCTCCTGAGTGCTGGGGGTACAGGCATGCAGCACCGTGCTTGGCTTTAGCTAGCTTTCTGAAAACCATCCCTGAAGTAACCAGTCCCTTCCTTCACTGATCTACGAGACCCCTCTGCCATGTGCTATGGTGTGTTTATACAGTCCCCATGTGGTCCTGTTTTAGTGCTGGTATCCCTTGGATGTGGTAGGCCTAGTGTCTTATTGCAAACTTACCTTTGTCACCTTTAAAGCTCTGAGTTCATCTAAGGGACAGTAATTTTTCCCTTGTGCCTGAACACCAGTCTGTCATCAGCTCTTACCCAGGCCTTTCTGCCATAAGAAACCCCTAAGGCACTCGGTTTGTCCTCAGAAAGTGATCAAGGTCAGCCTGAAAACCAATAACATTCATTTGATCTCCAAAATGAGAGACACAGCCAAGTGTGGTGGTGTATATCTGTAATCCTAGCACTTGGGAGGCTGAAGCAGGAGGGTTGTCTATGTTTGAGGCTGTTCCAAGTTCAAGGCCAGCCTGAACTACGTAGAAAAAAGAAAAACAACAGGAAGGCAGAGATCTTGATGTTTGCTTGCTTGCCCCAGGGGATGTGTCCAGCCTCCTGGCATCCAGTGAGTAGAGGCGTGGGATGCGGCTGACCCGCAGTGCCAGGCAGCCCCCTCCAGGGGTAACGACTGCTCCAGCCAGGAATGTCAGCAATGCTGACTGAGGTGCCCTCAGGGAATTTAATAAAAGGCAAAGATGTTTTCCAGTGTCCAAATGCTATTTTCTCAATCATCAGTGATTGAGTACCTACTATGTGCCACACATTACCCCAACATTGGAGATACCTCGTGAATGAAACAGACCCTGGACTGGGTTTGGTGGTGTGGGTCTGTAATCCCAGTGCTTGGGAGGCTGAAAACAGAAGGATCACGACGAGTCTGATCTGCATAGTAAGACCCAGTAGACATGGTACTAAATATATAAAAGAAAAGCGCCAGCGAGATGGCTCAGTGGTCTAAAGCACTTGCTTAGGCAAGCTTAGGCAACTACAAGGACTGCAGTTCAATCCCCAGCACTATGTGCGGCACCAGCCCCACCCCACAGGGCAGACTGAGCAGGCAATAACATAAATAAGTAAAGTTCAGGAAAAAAAAAAAGAAAAGAAAAGAAAAGAAAAGAAACAGACCCTGAACTTTGAGGCTTATAGTCTGATAATGAAAAAGTTAACAAACCAATCAGTGGACAAGTAAACAGATCAGAGCATTCCTGCTCTCATCAATTCTGCTAAGTGTTTGCTGTTTCTGGAACAAGTGTGACCAAACCAGGCACCAGCCATGTCCTGCAGGTGATCGGGGAAAGGCTTCCATGGAGCCTGAGCCAGGCAGGGAACCCCGAAGAGCTTCAGGGCAAAGGTGAGCTGGTGTCTTCCAGAAAACCAGGGCACGCTGCAGTCGGCAGTGGAGAGCCCCGCAGGAACTTCGGCCCCCAGCAGGTGGGCATTTCCTTTCTCTCTGTTGGGCACCGAGACCATGCAGGGAAGCCAGGGCTGGGGATGGGTGTTAGCTCAGGGTCACGCGGGTGCAGAAGACCAGGTGGTTTCATGGCCAAGGTCTCTCATGGGTGGCTCCACGAGCCCAGTACCAGATACCCGCATCCTTTTTCTTCAAGACTGAGATGGCCTCCAGGAGGTGCTGGCGAGGGACGCCGCCTTTGAAGTTAGGGCTTGTTTTCTCTCACACTTCATGATAGCAGCCATCATTTATTTATAATCTCACTGGCAGCCACTTGGGCTGTTTGGCCTATCTGGATGTGGATCAAGGCTAAATACCCAGCCGCTGAGATAGGGCAGGAAAGCTGCACAGGGGCGGGGCACTCAGAGGCTTCTAGAATGGCGTTGCCTACCAGAACCATTGTCCCTGTG
The DNA here is from genome assembly GCA_004027025.1 of Myocastor coypus. Taxonomy (NCBI): domain Eukaryota; kingdom Metazoa; phylum Chordata; class Mammalia; order Rodentia; family Myocastoridae; genus Myocastor; species Myocastor coypus. Next base: position 12,846 of record PVJA010014265.1, read on the forward strand.
GCTCCTGCTCTTGTGTGGCCCTTGCTCAGACGGAGCTGTAGGGACTTTCCCCTTCTACATGGACACTGGGCTTCTCCCTGTCCACTCCTCTTTTGCCACATCTGGTGGCGATAATCCCAATCCTGAGCAAAATAGGAGCAAGGACAGGGCCTGTGCCGCAGGGTGGGCCTGCGAGATGACATGTGAACAGCACCCCCACCCTGCCTGGTGCTGGCTAGCAGGCACCCGTGCTATGAGCAGAGTCGACACGCATGTCCACACACTCGTGGCAGCCTCCCTGACCAAGCGCTTACTGCCTACCAGGCATGGTGCCCAGCGCCTTGTACATGTCCAACCCCGCTTGGGGTTCTTCCTACCTCCTTCTCTCTGGGGCTGAGCATTCCCATAGAAACAAGGTTGTGTCACGAGAGCACCCTACTATAAACTGTTGCATGATCCCAAGTGACCCGACTTGGATTCTACCACCTGCTCTCTGTCTGCTGGCCTAATCATCTCTCCTAAACTGAGGGAGTTCCTAGTAAACGAGTGAGCTTGGTTTTCTGGCTGATCCAAATACATACCAATCTCTCTGCCCTTTCTGTCCCTATCCACTCAGCTACCCATCCCCTCATCCATCTGAGAACTCGTCACGGCACAGATTCACCAGCACCAACCCACCTGTCCATGCCTTATAGGTGTGCATACACTCGCCCATCTGCCTTTCTTCCACCTGACCACACGTTCTGTGTCCACCTGCCTTCCACACTCATCCACCAGCCCACCGCTCATCTCCCTATTCACTGCCTGTCTTTCCACCATCCATCTGCCCAAGCATCTGCCCATCTGTACACTCCAGCTTTTCCCCACCTCTTTACTCATCTGTCCATTCTACCATCCCTCCACACATCCATCTACCCACCCACTCATTCACCCACCCTCTCTACCATCTGTCCACACCGATTATGTCCAACCACCCACCCATCCTATCCACCTACCCACCCAATCATCCATGCACCCATCCTATCCATCTACCCACCCATCCACTCATCTATCCTCCATCCACCCATCCATTCAGCCAGCCAACCACCCACCCACACATCTATCTATCCACCCACCCACCCACCTACCCATTCACCCATCCACCCATCCACCCATCCATCCATCCATCCATCCATCCTCCCACCCACCCAATCATCCACCCACCCATCCATCTTCCCACCCATCCACCCATCCACCCACCCACCCACCATCTACCCATCCTCTCACCCACCCACCCTCAGAGCTTCCTAGGCATCCAGCTCTCCTCATTCCCCTACCACCTATCATGCGGGGCAGTGCTTTGTGGGAAGCTAACACAGCACTCTGCGCTGAGCTCAGATTGGTCTCTCCAGCTCCTTCCCTGGGAGGAGATGTGGGTGCCACTAAAGGGTTCCCACAGAGGGAGCCAGATAAATCTGCATGCCTTCCAGTGAACCTCTTTGTGGCCAGGAGTTTCAAAGCCATCATCTTCCAGGGTGTTCGGCCAAACAACTGATGAGATCCAGGGTAGGGGCAGGGTGGTGTGCACTTCCAGCGGAGCAATTAGAGGGAAACTAATATCCCTTCCCTGAAGAGGGGCCGGGAGCTCCAAGGTGCACAGAAAAGGACTGAGTCAGCAAAATTGGGAAAGCAAAGCCGCAGAGATCAAGAGCTAATTAACTGATTCTCCTCAGATAATATTTCATTAAAATCCAGCTCTCCTGCCCTTTGGAGACTGATGACTTTCCTCTCTCCTATCTCTTGCCCTTGTGCAACTCTTCTTGTCCTCCTTCGGTTCTTTTCCCTCTTCTGATCCACCCTCCCCCAGCTACCAGGGTAGGTGTTTTTGGTTTCTTTTTTGAAACAAGTTCTCACTGTGTAGCCCAGGCTGGCCTTGAACTTGTGGCTATCCTCCTGTCTCAGCCTCTGGAGCGCTGGGATTACAGGCCATGCCTGGGCCCAGAATAGACTTTTAAAGGCACAAGTGCACACATGCCTCTGCCCCATTTCTAAGCCTCCTTGACTCCTTACTGCCCACGGCACATGATGGATGAGGTAGAAGCCACTCCCTCACTCGACAGCATTTCCTGAGCCATTACAGAATGCCAGGGTAGCACTGCATGCTGGGAAAGCAGCGGCAGGGGTCCCTGACCTCTGGGGCACTCCCATCCATGGGACGAATCAACAGGGACATTTAAAACTAAGCAAATACTGACAACTGCTGTGAAGGAAGTAAGCAAACACATGAAATATAACGAAATGGGCAGGAGGGCAGATTGTGAGCTCCTGGAGACAGGGACAGCCGCAGCTCAGGAAGCCTCCACAAATCATTCTTCGAATATAGGGAAGGATGTTCCAGGGTAAGGCAGGGAGAGAAGGAGGGAGGGAGGAGGGAGGAGTGAAGGCCCTGGAACTGGAGGAGCTGGGAAGGAGACAGGAAGACAGCAAGGCCAGGGAGTGGGAAAATTTGATGCATGGATCCTTTCCTTCCTATATGGCGAACTCCTACCCACCTTTCAAAGCCCATATCCCGGGTCACCTGCCCTGCTTCTCTCAGTCTGAGTTCATTTTTCCCTTAAGATACTATGAGAATTTTGGGGAGTTCAAGACCAGCCTGGGCTACAAAGTGAGCTGCATAATGAGACCCTATCTAAAATAAATAAATAAATAATTAAATAATTAAAATAAAAAAGCTAACAATGAGGCTAACTTAGGATACCCTTCTGTCTCCTCCAGTGACTATAACTACTACGTCATGCTCACAAGCACCCTATCAATGCCAGGCATGACGGCACACGTATGTAATCCCAGCACTCAGGAGGCTGAGACAAGAAGATCACCATGAGTTCGAGGCCAGCCTGGACTACATAATGAGACCCTATGTCAAAAACAAAATAGAAAACCCCATCAAGGAAGTGTTTATCCATTATCCCCATTTTGCAGCTGGAGGAGGATAGGGAAACACTTCAATCACCTTGACACCAAATGGCAGAGACCAGGCAGAGATCGCACTATCATCATTATAGAATGTGACTTCTAAGTGGAGTCTGAATAGTAATAGCATTTATTCTCTCATTTACACAAAATTCAGAAGTAGTCAATACCCTGCAGCACCTCGGAGGTTTCAATATGCTTGCTTTATTTCTGTAACTCTCTTGACCTCGTGATCATGAGATAGCTGCCATGGACAGGTTCTCACATGACAACTCCAAGAGAAGGAGGAAAGAGAAAACATTCTGAAACTCCCTTTCTGATCATCTTACTGGCTAATGTTAGGTGACATGATCTCCACTGGCCAAATAAGAGGCAAGCAGCGTCGCCTGCTGTGTTTGACTTAGCCCTAGTTTTGTTTGGAGGCTGGATCAGATTGTCACTGAGCACACAGCTGTCTAAAATCTAAAGAAACCTGACTTTCTGCAGTCAAATGCTCTACCCCTGAGCTACACCCCCAAAACCTGACTTTCTGAAGAAACCTAACTTTCTTTTAATGAGCAGGCTGGCCGCGTGGTTTGGCCAGGCGACCAGAGTTCCCTCCACGGAGTCTGTCAGAACGCCTGAAATAAAATCATGGAGACCCTGCTCCTGCCAAAAACCCAAGTGCCCCGCGGGTCGCTTTTCCTGGAATGCACAACGTGGGTGGCACCGCTGCTCTCCGCGAGGCCGCGCTGAGGTCCTGGGGGAGGTCGGGACACAGGACATTGCACCGATTGTCCCCATCACCTGACAACCTCCTTCCCCGGCCCAGGGACCCCAGGGACCCCAGGGATCCCAGGGATCCCAGAGACAGCTCTGGACGCGCCTAAAGGCTGAGACTCAGGAGCGAGAGCAAGTTAGGAAAGCGCGGGAACTTGCGCGGGGCCTGGGGCTGGGCTGACCCCCACATGCCAGGGGCGGGGCTCCCGGGATGAAGAGGAGTGGCTACGGGGCGGGGCTTTCTGGGTGAAGAGGAGGAGGCGTGGCTACGGGGAGGGTGGGGCTGTCTGAGCGATTGGGCGGGGCTATGAGGGGCGGGGCTGCGGGGCGGGGCGTCCACCGCTTGGAGCTGAGGTTGCGGCCTGCTGTCCCACCTCTGGTTTCTGCTCCACCCCGGCCCTGGGGTGCACGGGGCCCGGCGGCTCCTTTCCTTCGTGCTTCCTGCCTCTTGGGGGTCCTGGCATGTCTTTCTCCGGATCCCCCACATCGCCGCAGGTCTGTGTGGGCCCTGGACACTCCTACCGGCTCCACGTCGCCGCTGCCTGGACGGCCCTGTCCCCACGCTGGCGCTGGCTGTCTCCTGCAGCCGCGCACCCACAGCATCAGTCAGATCCCAGCCTGCCCTCCGCAAGCCGTGGCCACGTCTGCCGCCTCCTGCCCGCGACGGCTCGACGGCTTCGCCGGCCTGCGATATCCTCCTTTCCAACCCTATTCTGCCCTCTGGCCTCGATTCCCGGCTCGTGGGCCCCTGTCCCCTCTTCTGCGTCCTTCCTCCCTGGGACACCTGTCGCCACCGGACCCACTTTGTATTTCTCCTGCTTTGTCCAGTCAGCGCTTGGTGCGCTCCTCACGGCGCTGGTACCTACGAGGCGCTAGAATATCTAGTTTCTTGAGCGCACAAAGCAGCTCTATGACGATGTAGTCAGCTTCCCATGCACCCACTTCGCGCCCACGTGCTAGGCGAGGGCTCCAGCGCTGAACTCTCTTGCCCGCCCTTTTTATTTTGAGGTAAGTTTTCTCTAAATTGCCCAGGCTGAGCTCCTCCTTGTAATCCTCCTGCCTCAGCTTCCCTAGTACCTGGACTACAGGTGTCTGGCATCAGTGGTTTTGTATAGACACAGAATTGTTCCACCAGCATCATCATCAGGGTGGACTTTAAGTGAGGGGCTGTGTTGATTCTGGCATGGGCTTTAGAAACATGAAGAGATTTTGTTTTGTTTTGTTCCTCCCTGCTACTTGATTGTGATATGGACAAAATAGCTGGAGCTCAAGCAGCCATGCTGGTCCTTGAGGTTGGAAATTACTCACTATAGGGAAGAAGAGAATAGACAAGAAGGGGCATGGTGACCGTGAAAAGGTGACACCACCCGTGGTTTCCTGTGTTTGTGTAAGAAAAGAACATCTACATTTTGAAAGTAAATACAAACATGTAAGGGCTGGGGAGATAGCTCAGTAGAATAAGCGCTTGCCTGGCAAGCTCAAGGTCCTGAGTTCAATCCCTGGTACCACCTAATGTGTAGATCTTGCTATGTCCTCCTGTAGTGTGTTGATTGAGGCATGACCCACACTTGCCAGTGTGTCTCCACAGCCTCACAGCTGAGGACACTGGTGTGAGGCACTTGTATCCCAGCAGTTTTTACTCAAAGATTTGAAAAAAAACAAACAAACCAATTTTCCCTTTTCTATTTTTCTGAAAGCAAATGTAATCAGCCTCCTTCCTCCTCTCATATTGAAACAAATGCAAACAGTCTGGTGAAAGAGCAAGATTCCAATGAGAATTTTTTTAAAGGTGTCTTTCTTTCTTTCTTTCTTTCTTTCTTTCTTTCTTTCTTAACTTTATTTATGTCATGGCCAGCTCAGCTTGCCCTGAGGGTGGGGCTGGCACAGCATGTGGTGCTGGGGATCAAACCATGGTCCTTGCGGTTGCCTAAGCTTGCCTAAACAGTCACTTGAGACCGCTGAGCTATCTCACCAGCCCCAAGGTTTTTGTTTTGTTTTTTGAGATGGGGTCTTGCTATGTTGTGAGGGCTGGTCCTCAATCTGTAGCTTCCAGCAACCTTCCTGCCTCAGCCTCTTGAGTTAGCTAGGACTACAGGTGTGTACCAACTCAACTGAATGCTGGTCCAGTAAGTTTCCCTTTTGGGGGGAGGGTGTCCTTTTTGAGACAGGGCCTCACTATGCAGTTCAGGCTAGCCTTGAACTTGCAGCAGTCTTCCTTCCTCAGCCTCCAAAGGGCTGAGATGACAGGACCTGAGCTAAGATGAGCTGGCACCCTAGCTCCTCTGCAGGTCCTCATACCCTCTGGGATCATGGACAGGAAGGCCTGTGCATTTGAATCCCAGGCACCAACTATTATTGCTTATCCGTATGATCTTGGGCAAGTCATGTACCTCCTGACCTGCATCTTCCCCCTCTATAAAAATGGCGGTGCTCATGGCTGCCTTGTGGGTAGCCAGCGGTGTAACCTGGGCACCAAGTACATGTGCCCGGGTGGGAGTCATGCTCAGAGGATCTAGAGAAGGAGGATGCCGTAGTAGTTCTCCCTTGACAAGGTTCTATGAACATACAGCTCTGTATTGAAATAGCAAGGCACGCTGTTGTGCTACTCAGGGGACGCTGTTTATTCAGAACATCAGAGTCAATGACTTCAGGTCGGACTCTTGGCCTCTGAGGCTGGCTCTGTCTGGAGATGGAGCAGGTGGGGCATGGGGAGGGGCCTTTGCCATGTGCACCTGTCCCCTCTCCCCCTTACCCTCTCTCAGGTCCAGAAGCAGCAGGGCCTTCAGAAAACTCTGACCTTGCTGGGTTTGCTCCAGGCCCAAGTGGGAGCTTGGGGCCTGGGCCAGTGGAGCCCTCCCCAGCCAGTTTATTTTCACAGTCGCTTTCTATTTTGAGCAATACATGTGGCCCATTCCCAGCTGCAACTGCAAAGCAAATTTAAATTTAAAAAGTGTGTCTTTTTTGTTTTGTCTTTTGAGACATGGCCTTGCTGTATAGTTCAGGCTGGCTGTGAAACCATGGCGATCCTCCTGCCTCAGCCTCCAAAGTACTGGGATTACAGGTGTGTGTAAACACACCTGGCTCCCCAAAAAGATGAGTCTGTTTAAAGGAAAACATTTGGTAAACAAGAATTTACAGTATGTGCAAAAATAATAACAATGCTCTGGAAGCCCCCCATAAGGTCACTGTTAAGAGGATTCTACCTCATGCCCTGCGATTTTGTGATTCTCACACAGGGCAGGAAGAATGACAATGACATCTGCTCTTTCTCAACAATGTACATGCAGCAAGCAGCTAACATGCTTATGTCTCCCTCTTTTCTTGGAAGCTCACTTGTATTAAAAAAAAAAAAAAAAAAAAGAGGAACAAATGAGAAAGAAAAAATGATAAGTATTAAAATAAAACAAGGACAGGTTTCAATCACTGCCTCTGAGCTGCACTTCTCTCAGATCCCAGCTGGAGCTGCTTGGTTGGTAGATTGTCTTTTCTGAGTTAATTCCCTGACATCGACCATGGCTCCAGGGAGGTGCCCCCTTTAAAGTGAACTGGCCCTTCTTTGAAGGCAGGTGAGAATGGAGCTGCCATGCCAACGCAGCCTGATTCTGAAGGGGGAAACCAGAAGGGTTTCCCCCGCAGGCACGCCAGGGTCACAGGCCTTCCGCAGCTATTTCTGTTGGCGTTCTTCCTTCCCTTCCAGCCAGGCGGAGGCAGCTGAGGTTGCTATGGAAACTGGTTCATCCTCCCACAGGAGGCTGCCAGCTCTGATTTCCTGCAGAGTTAAGAAGCAGGGGGAGTGGGGTCACCCAGGCGTGAAGATGGGTTTCCCTAGGGATATCCAGCCTCCTGCCAATCACACTGTCTATCTGGGAATCCTGGGGGGACCTGGAACTTAGGGCCAGGGAAGGCCCCACGCCCCAGGATTCCTTCAAGGACAGACACACCCCTGGATCACAGGGAGGACACAGGGCCTCTCTGCACCTCCAGCTAAACCTTGAGATTTCACCGTGGCTGTGGATGCATCTGTGCTGCAGCTCACAGCTCTCTGTTCCTCAGTGCAAAACACAACTACTTCATCGCCACCTCTGGGCCCATCTCTTTGTGCCTAGGAGGAGTGGAGGAGGAGCTCCGCCAGCCTAGGAACTGTGTAACCCCAAGCCAGCCACTGCCCCTCTCTGAGCCTGCTCTCAGGGTGTAAACATCGGCACACTGCCCTTCTGCACAGACCCCCTGCTGCAGGGAACAGGGACGTGGGTTGTCTCAGTTATTCTTCTCTCATCGTAGGGACAAATACTCGACACTCAAAATGAAGGGAGGAAAGGTTTATTTAGCTCACAGTTACTGGAGGTTTCAGTGCATATTCAGCTGGCTCCAAGGCAGAGAGGCACACGGCAGAAAGCAAGCTTTCATGGTGGCAGCTAAGAGCAAGAGTGCAGGGAGAGGTAGCAGCAGCTTAAGCAGCTAACTTCTCTTCCTTCTTTACATTGAAATGTAAATCACCTGCCCCAGGTAAGGTGCAACACCCATTCCCACAATAATCAGTTACAAATTCCAGAAGCCACCCCATGACTGCATGAGGCTTTGGGGGGACACCTATACACAAACCATAACATTCCACCCCTGGACCCCCAACCAAAGACTCATGCACATCTCTTTATGTAGAAGACATTCTAGTCCATCTCTGAGAGTTGCCAAAGTTCCAACAGTTCCCGCATTGCTGAAAAGTCCAAGTGCCAAGTCTCTGTGAGCCTCTATACAAATGAAAATTTAAACACATTCAACATTCAAAGGCACAAGATACACATTACCATTCCAAAAGGTACATACAGCAGGATACCAAGCATTGTGACCCACACAAGTCAAAAATTCAGAAGGGCCAATATTAAATCTTATAGGTTCTTGTGGAACATCTGAAGCAATCTGTGGCAAATTGTAAGTTCCATATGGCTCTACCCCTACACCACTCTTTTTTTTTTTCTTTTTTTGTTTCTATGGGACTGGGATTCAAACTCATGACCTTGCACTTGCCAGCAGGCATTTATGCCATGGAGCTATCTCCCCAGTCCCCTTCTACACCACTCTTGGTACTTGCAGCTCTCATGGCTTTTCTCTCAGGCTATCTTTGCTCCCCCTTTGCAGTTTCCCTTAGATGATCCACAGTCTGGCTTTTCCAAACTTCTGGCATTCCCACAGAATAGACTTCTCACTCACAGCTTTACACACTGCCCTCTAAGGGGCGCACTGCCTGGCCTCCAAGTCCTTCTTCTGAAATCGAGGTGGAAGCCTTCTTAACCTCAGAAGTCTTGCATTCTCAATGCACCTAAAACCACTGCCACATGGATGATGCCAAGGTCTGCTGCCAAGAGGAGCAGTAGCCAGGCTTCCTTCTCTCTTGGCTGCAGGGGTTTAGTGCATGGATCACTGAGTACTCTGACCCTGATTCCGAGGAACAAATTCTCCATGCTGGCACCATTCTGGAACCTGGTGCAGCCACTGCCATTCCGGAACAAAGGGCTCAGTGGTTTTCCCCTCAAGGCAAAGTCCCTGACCTTTGGAGACCTGCCAAATCCTGTGATGCCCTCACACCATCTTTTCTATTCTCTGGTTCCTTCTCAGCAGTGGAGATCCTCTTAGCTGTATCTTTGCAGCCCACAGTTTTATTGGTATTTCCTATCTGACTCTCAACATAAATATGGCTAAAAGCCCCAATAGCAACCATGCCACTGCCCCAATATTTGGCTGCTTTGAAATATCTTTTGAAAGATTCACCAGTCTGCCATGCTTAAACTCGCTCTCAGGCAAAGTCTTTGGACACGAACAAAATTCAGACAACTTCTCTACAAAGTCAAAACACAAATGATCTGGATTCCCAGCAGAAACACCCCCAGCCTGGTCTTTACAAGCCAGCTTTCTATCAGCCTTCTGGTCTCCTCTGAGCTCTGACCAGAATCTCCCCTACAGAGGAGCGAAAGCTGTTCCAGCTCTTCACAAGTAGACAACATCTTCAAACCTTTCCTATCTCTTCCCATAAGCCATTTCCAAACACTCATGATCCACATGGTCAGGTTTAGTCACAGCAATGACCCCACCCCTGGTACCAAATTCTGTCTTAGTTACTCTTCTCTCATTGCTGGGACAAATACCCGACACTCAATGGGAGGAAAGGTTTATTTAGCTCACAGTTACTGGAGGTTTCAGTCCATATTCAGTTGGCTCTAACGCAGAGAAGCACAGAGCAACCTTTCATGGTAGCAGCAGCTCAAGCAGCTAACTCCTCTTCCTTCTTTACATTGAAATGTAAATCACCTGCCCCAGGGAAGGTGCAGCACCCATTCCCACAATAATCAATTACAAATTCTAGAAGCCACCCCATGACTGCATGAGGCTTTGAGGGGACACCTATACACAAACCATAACACGAGTCCACTGTGCCTGTCACACACACTGAAAGATCTGTTGATCATCAGGACCCAACAGCCACATCTGCCATCGAACCAAGGTAGGCAAACTGTTTTGCATTAAGCAGGTCTGTTCCCAAAGCTAAGGAAAAGGCACATGTGTTTACCATGGACCTATTCATTCTGATACTGGAGCACACAGGCTGACCCAAATGACTGGCCTCGATCCCCCCACCTCCTATTTGGTGGTTCCCACCCCCACCTCCTGTAGGATCACCTCTGAGAGTCTATGCAGGGTCTCAGACTCCAGTGACTTCAGGCGAGGTGCAATGAATGCAAAAGGGGATGGGAGCCCAAGCCCAGGGCCCACGGCACAGGTTCCATACACAGGAGAGGTTGCTGCTTGGCCTGGCCAGTGAGGCCCTGGCTTCCAAGTGTCCAGCAGAAGCTAAATATCTGTCTCAACTCTTAAAATGGTGATATGGTAACAACTCAGGTTTTTGTTTTGTTTTATTTTGTCTTGAGATGGAAGTCTCACTAATTTGCCTGGTCTGGCCCTGAATTCATGATTCCTCCTGCTTCTGCCTCCCAAGTCACTGGGATCACAGACATGCACCACACCCAAAGTTCAAAATTAACTCTATAAAGTTCAGGTTAGTGGAACCCATCTGCAGCCTGAATGGGCGGCAGGCAGGCAGGCAGGCAGCCAGCCAGCCAGCCAGCCAGCAGGAGTGTCTGCCCCAGAGCACAGAAGTTTGCCTCTTTCTCTTGTTCACCTTGGCCCACCTGCAGAGCCTAGCCAGTTCCTTTGAGCCAGCCACCCTACAAGGTGTCTTCCTCAGTTCCCTACTCGAGCCTTGGTGTGAGGAAAGCCCCGCCCATCTGGTGCCTGCAACTCTAGCACAGAGACCTCTGTGCCTCCAGGCTGGCTGGGGCAGTTTTTGCACCTCGGAGAGCCCTCAAATATCCACGTGAATGCAGAGGAGGGCAGCACCCAGTGCATGGGGAACCCAACAAAGGGGATAGCCCAAGGGACCCTGTGGCTTTAGGTACTTGAATATCTGGGGACCAGAGCTGGTGCCAGTGGACACACTCTCAGGACCAACAAGATCTTTCCATGCTAGCATCGCTTTGACTGGTGAAGGCCCAAGTCCTGGCTGGCAGTTGTGAAGGGCTGGGATGCTGACTCTTCTGGGAGTTGGAGTCATGCAGGTAAGGAACCCGGGTCTGCGCTGTCTGGATTAGCTTTTGTGAATAACACAAAGTAAGCAGGGGAAAATGCTTGGGCAGCAGAAAGAGCCTGGTTTACAGGTGTGGTGTGAGGCTGAGGCAGGAGGATCTCCGTGAGCCTGAGGCTAGCCTAGGCTATCTAATGAGTTCCAGGCCAGTCTACACTACAGAGTGAGATCCTGTCTCATGAAGAAAGAAAAGAGCCTGGTTTGGAATTAAAACTGTGCAGTGATAACCCATAGAACTTTCCATGTCTTTTCTTGACTTTGATGTCTCTGGTGACTTCCATTCTGTTTTCGCCCCTAGGCACAGGCATCTTGGAGGACAGCAGGGACGCAGCAGTGCTGGCACAGAAGGGTCAGGAAGCTGGCGCAGGCTGGCTGGAGGCTCCCAGAGGTCACAGCCGGACGCGGTACTGGATGGGCACGTCATGCTCGGGCTGCATCAGACCGAAGCCGTACCTGCTGAGGTTGAACTTGGGGATCTCCTCATCCATGCTGACCAGCTTCAGGTCAAAATGCGTCAGCACAAGGAACACAAATCTGCAGAGAGAGAGAGAGAGCATCAGAGGCCTAGAGCAACTGAGGGTCTGTTGGCTCCTGGGGAGGGCGGGTGGGCGAGATTGGCCCTGGCAGGGGACTAGAAGAGGTAGGTGTGGCGCCACCTCAGAGCTCTGGAAGCCAGTCACGGGGCTACGGCTTCCTTCTGCCTGCAGCTGTGCAGCTTCCTGTGGAGAGGGCGGTGCCACCCAAGGGAAAGTGCCCGGGTGCCCATGTCACCTCCCAGAGGGGAGGAGCCCCAAGCCCAACAGGCATGTGTATCCCTCAGTCCCCCAAGCTGCTCCTTACAGCGGTGAGGCGGAGCTCACCCTGGTGGGCGCTATGACTCTTGCTCCTGCTCCGGCTCCCTCACCCTCCTTTCTCTTGTTCCTGGAACTCTCACCGTTTGTTCTGGCCCAGCCTGCTGCTCACCCATCAATGTCTTGCTGAGATTAACACAGGCACTACTTTCTCAAGACGTTTTGCTGCCTTGTGTGAGAAAAGGACCTTCAAAAAGCGCTCGCTACCGCCACCTTCTGGAAGTCGGCCTGAGGAACGCGCAGCGCCGCCGCATCCGTGATGTAACCCAGGGCCCCCAGCGACGCAGAAACAGGCTCCTGACCACCCGCTTTATTACTCATCACCGACTGTGTTCCTGGGACTCAGGAGTGTTTCTTCTCTGTGTGCCACCACTGTCCTGGACCCCAGATCGAGGGACAGAGTGAGGACTCTCCTTTTACTGTGAAGGGAGGAAGGACCAGAAAGGACCAGGAAGAAGGACAAGTGGCCCTGACCAGGTTCATTCCAGCTCCGCACTTTAGTTTCCCCATCCGCTCCAAGGGTAGTAGTAAGACGGGTGCCTTCCAGCCTAGGCTTCTGGACACTAAAAGGGCTAGTAGCTTGGGGCTGCACCTGATTGGGCCACTGGCACCTAGACTCACCAAGCACATGACTGTGGCCAGTGATCTAACCCGTCCAGACTTAGTTTTACACTGAAACCTACCCAGCAGGGTGTGAAGACCGCTGAGATACAAATGCTGCCGCCGACGCGTCAGCTAATTGATTGCAACCCCGTGTTTCGCCCCCACTCGCTCTTCCTGTCTGTCCAAAAGCCTGAGGAAGTTGGAACTACAACCAGTTCCTGGGTGGCGCTCGTTTTGAAGGTGTGAACTTGCTTCACAGTGACTAGCTGAGCCATGTGCGCGCAGTGCACATCTTGCACTCACCCATGTGCAGTTTCGTCCCTGAGAAATGAGGGTCAAGGAACAAACTGCACCAGTGGAGCCAGGCCGTGCGGACCTCAGTGAAATATGCGTACGTCAGTGAAATACGTGTATGCAGGCACCCAGACATCCATCACCAGCTGCCTCGACCAGCACTTACACATTTCTTAACCTTAACAAGGGAAAAGCTATGCTACTTTTTTTTTAAATTGGTTTCTTGTCTTTTAATGGGGTCCCCTTTTACAGGGAGCTCCTTTTTTTTTTTTTTTTACTGCACCACTGACAAAGCTTTTGAGTGCTGGGCCCCAGCCCCCTTTCCCACATGGGCTCTGGTTTTTGCTGCATGATTTCATATGACCAGGTGATTTTTAAGAATACATATGACATGTTGGCGCAGAAATGACCTCTAGTATTAAGATTTGCATTTTACTATTAAGAAAAGCATCAGTGAGCTGCATCCACTTCCTTGGCTTACCTCCTTCACGCTGATAATTGTAGTAATTGTGATAATAATTAGCATTTAGAAAAACCTATGGAGACCCAGGCAGTGGGTCAAGTTCTTGGACAAACCCAAGCTTGACATCCCTGGGGTGCGGCTGTACTCAGCACCCCCACTTTACAGCTGAGGAAACAGGAGCATAGGAGGCTAAGCTTAGGGTGACACAGGAGCTAGGCAGCAAGATGGGGAGGGAGCATCCACCCTGGTACAGCAGGTTGTGACCCTGGAAAACTAAGGCTTTCAGTGCCTGAAGAGATCTGTGAGGCCTGCAGGCCCCACAGGCATCGGCACAGCTGCCCAGGGCTGCTGACATCTGGCCAGCTTCCGACACGGGGCTCTGCACATGTCGCAGCAGCTGCAGATGGCCAGCTGTGGTCAGCAGGCAGCACGTCTATGTTTGGTATATGGACACCATTCAGAAGGAAGACTCCAATGCCAGATCAGATCACTTCACAAGAAATCCAAAATCCGGCTTTTTATGAGGAGCTCTTCTGGTTTTAAAAAGTTAGCACACATTTTCTTTTAAACTTTATTTATTTATGTCAGGGCCTGCTCATCCTGCCCTGGGGCTGGGGCTGGCACAGCAACTGGTGCCAGGGATTAAACCGCAGTCCCTGCAGTTGCCTAACTTTGCCTAAGGAGATGCTTTAGATCACTGAGCCATCCTGCCGGCCCATATCTTTAAAAACACAAATAAATAGACTTGTGGTTAGGAGACAGCCCTTCCAACTGAATCTCTGCCGCAAACCACTGATCTGGCTGAGCACCCCAGCTGCAGCAGCCAGTTAGCTAACAGGATGGGGCGCGCCCTCATGGCCCCACCCCTCCCTGCTGGCCCCGCCCCTGTCCTCATGGCCCCACCCCCTCACTCACTGTTTAATGCTGTAGATGGCATAACTCTTCCCCAGGCACTGGTTGTACCCCGCACCCCATGGCATGGTGTAATTTTTCAACCGTTTCCCGCTCTTGTAAAAGTCATTTTTCTCTGATCCATCTGGGTTCAGGAATCGGTCGTATTTAAATACCTGAAACAGGAAGAAAGTCCATTTGTTCATTCCCACCGCAAAACAAAACTGCACCAAGAAAAATGGTTTAAGGATTTCATTACAGACTTGTTTAAAGAAAGAGGAAAAACGGGACACGATGCAGCTGATGGCACTGGTGAAAACCATGGCAAAAGATTTGTGTGTACTACACGGAAAAAATGTGTTGCTGGTCATTGTTCAAAAAAACAAAACAAAACAAAACAAAAAAACAAACAAACAAAAAACCCCACGACATTTAGAGCAATAAAGTCCTATAAAAAAACACTTGTTTGTCTCTCAGTCTGTGTGTGTGTGTGTGTGTGTGTATGCACTGATAAAAGGATAAAAATAATTGGAACAACACACTCCAGAAAATGTGGGGAAAAAGGACATACTGCAAACCACCGAGAGGGAACTTTGTGGAACTGGATAAGAGAGTGACCTTCTTTTACATCTTTAAATTATATTTCTAGGGCTGGGGAGATAGCTCCATGGTCTAAGCCCCTGCTGGGCAAGGGCAAGGACCTGCATTCCATAACCAGTACTGCATGTGCAGAAGTGCATGTGTACCCCGAAACCTGGCATGATAACTCATGTTTGTAATCCCAACACTAGGGAGACTAAGACAGTAGGATCACTATGAGTCCAAGCGACATTGTGAGATCTTGTACTAAATATTTTCTGGGGGGTGTGTGGCGGGGTGGCTCAGCCTGTCCTGAGGGTGTGGCTGGAGTAGCATGTGGTGCCAGGGATTGAACCATGGTCCTCTGAGCCTACCCAAGCTTGCCTAAGCAGGTGCTTTAGCCTGCTGAGTTATCTCGCTAACCCCTCAAATAAATTCTTTTAAGAAAGACTTTTAAAAATGAATATATATTTCTCCGTATTTCTGTTTTATGATATTATTGCTCTTGTAAAAACCTATAAACAGATTTTTTTTTTTAAAGAAAGGAGGTCAGTTTCCTTTGGTTACACCTGTGAGTGATAAGGCAAGGATTATAGTGGAGCATGAGGTATGGTGTGGAATAAGTGTCCAGTGAAAGATGGATGGAAAGACAGGTGGATGATCCAGTGGACAGACAGAGGGAAGGATGGGTCAGGGGTGGATAGGTGGGCAAGTGGGTTGTGGATGGATGGATGGATGGATGGGTGGGTGGATAGGTGGATGGGTGGATGGGTCAGTGGGTGGTGGATGAGTGGTGGGTGGAGGATGGACTGAGAGATGGTGGATGGATGGATGGATGGATGGGCTGCATCAATAGTGGAGAAAGGACGGATAAATGGATACACCAATAGACAAGTGAATGGATGGGTGAAATTGCAGCACAGGTCCTGGCATGCTGTATGTTCCCAATCTGTTCACAATTAGGAAAGTTTTCTCCATCTCACAGTGCAGAGGAGGGGAAAGTGTTGCAGAATGGATATAACATTCTAAATTAAAATAAAATTGCCCAATCCAGGCCTGGTGGTACACACCTGTCATCCCAGCACTCGGGAGCCAGAGGCAGGACGATGACTGCAAGTTGGAGGCCAGTCTAGACTTCATAGTGAGTTCAAGACCAGTCTAGGGCTGGGGATATAGCTCAGTGGCACAAGTGCCTGTCTGGCAAGCACGAGGTCCTGAGTTTGACTCCTGGTACAGAAAGAAAGAAAGAAAGAAAGAAAGAAAGAAAGAAAGAAAGAAAGAAAGAAAGAAAGAAAGAAAGAAAGAAAGAAAGAAACAACTACATAGCAAGACCCTTTCTAAAAATAATAATGAATAATAAAAACAAGTAGGTAAATAAATAAAATGATTCAGTTCTCCCTTAGGAAACTGTGTGCCACGCACTTCCAAAGCCTTTTCTAATGTGACAGAGTTTAATCTTGAACCATTTCACAAGTGAAGAAGTCACAGAGAGGGGAAGCCACCTGGCTAAGGTCACACAAGAAGCAAAGAGCACAGCTTTTGTTCCCTGTAAGCCCAGTATGAGCAGACGACCACATACCTCTGGGTCTGTGTAAATTTCTGGATCCCTCTGGGGACTCAGGAAGGGGAAGAGGAGGAGTCGATCACCTCGTCGCAGAGAGAACTCCCGCCCATCTGCCAGAGGCAGGGCCATGTCCACCACAACCTCGCGGGTGATGAAGGGGGCTGCTGTGAGCCTGAGGCATTCGCCGAGCACACTGTCTGCATGGGTGACACAAGAAGCACGAGCAGATTGCCCTCCTGTCTGCGCAGGGCCACCCCATCTCACTTCACAGAAGAAGGTAAAGTGGCTCAGAGAGGGCACATGCCTTGCCCACTGTCACACAGCAAGGTGGATAAGGTGGGAGGAAGGTGAGTTGTGAGCTCCAGTCTCTCAGAGATCCCTGAAGGTGAGGGGATCCAGGTCTGACTCCAAGAGAAGCTGTGAGGGAAAGTGGGAGCCCAGGAGGTCTGAGAAGGCTGGGGTAGGGAGCGTCTGTATCTGCTTCTGCCTGCCTGGTGTAATTGCTCTCCTGGAAATAGCCCCCTTAGGAGGGTCACCCCTCTCCTACTTTCAGGAGTGGGACTGTTGCTTCTATTCCTAACTGCTGGAATGGGACTTTGTTTGACTGACCAATCAGAGCTCCCTCTGAGCACTGGATGGGCACATGATCCAAGGAGCCAAGGACAGAGTCTCGGGACTTCAGCTAGGAATGCTGTGGAAAGGGCTTGTCTTCAGGTAGTCAAGGGAATCCATGACTGACCCATGGGCAGCCATCCTGCCTGCCTTGGCCTATGGTCATCCAGCCAGTTAGCCTGAGACTGAGCCAACCAGGGAAACAGGGGCTGGGACATGGACAGAGCATTTTGATAACTGTCCAAGCATCTGGATCCACCCACGGCTGAAGCCAGATACCTCTGAACTTTCCAGTTGCGTAGCCCACATGAAGACCCTTTTCGACTTTAGCCAGTTGAGTTTGGGTTTTTCAATTACTCGCAACCAAAAGTCTCCTGAGCTCAAGAGCTTTGGGCAGCTGAGACTCGGTCATGGATGTGCCAGGATGCAGAAGGGAAGGAGGCTCAGAGGGACCCTAGGTCAGAGGAGGCTGAGGAGTGCCGCAGAAGGCTTTGGGCGCCCACTCTTGGGGGGCCTGGCCATCTCACCTAACACAGGTGTGTTGTCTAAGGCCTTCTGTGGAAGGGTGTGCATCTGCGAGGCAAGCTGCTCTGTATGTGGTGGGATGCGCTTGAGCTCCCCTCGGACAGCAGCCAGCGCCTCTGGGTTCTTCAAAAGGTAGAGCAGGAGCCAGAAGGCCGCGGGACCCATGTTTCCCTGTGATGAAAAGGAGCACTTGTTACACCATGGGGCACAGCTGGCTGGCCTGAGCTGTGGCCACAGCCCCACCAGCCACAGTGCTCCACAGGCCCAGTTCCCACCTCTGCTAAGAATCTGGGCACAACCAGTGTCTGTCTTCAGCCCAGACTATGACCAAAACCTGCCTGGGGCATGGTGGAGCTGAGCACCTACTTCAAGGCCTCTCCTGGCCATTCCTGGGTAATCTTTGTAGCTAACTGACAAAGTAAGCAGCAGTGACAGGACAAGACATGTCCCTCAGGACATGCTAATGTCTGAGGCTGGCTGCCACCCCTTATATCCATACTCCTCCCTATGCGACTCTGCATTTCCTATGGAAAAAGCAGAATATATTTCTCCCACCCTTGAATTTGATTTCAGCCATGGACTTGCTTTGCCAACAGAATGAGCTAGAATAGGCAGAACAGAACTCTAGACCAAGGCCTTAAGAGACCTCATGTGTTTCCACTTGCCCACCAAGCTGGGAGGTCTAGGAAGGGGATGAGGGACACTTGGGGAAGAGCCAAGTGGCCCAGCAGGACCTCACTCAGATCAGCCAGACCACAGATCCAAGAGTTAAATGAAGACTAAATGATAGAGACCACTGAGTTTTAGGGCATGTTTGTTACACAGCAGTAGCTAACTGATACAATATCTAAATGTAGATTGGGATGTAACTCTACTACTTTATATATTATGATCCTCAGTCACTTGAAAAATAGATACATGTGAATGTGTGTACATGTAAAGCAAAATAGTAAGAGTTACTGGTGACTATGAGTACTGTTTTTTAAACGGTACTTACTTGAAACTTCCCAATCGATAAATAATGAGGAAAAATCAATTAAATGTATTGCTGCAAGACTTTAACCAGTGCTGTTGGCTTCCATGCCCATTTTGGCCTCAGCGATTTGGCACACAACAGCCATTCCAACATGGAGGAATATAGCTAATCTCAATCTGGGAGATGGTTTGCCTATCTTAAAGGACCATCCAATGTAATGACAATAATAGAATACCGAATCGCCATTCACTATCATTGCTCGCTTGGTAATTTCATCACAGGCACAACCACACACAGGCAGGAGACGCAGGTGTGAGGATGCCATCACCATGCTCAAGGGACAGCGACAACATTGGCAGCAAGCTCCATGTGGGAAGCTGTGAAAAGCAGCCAGCGCTGGGGACACCGGTGTGGACAGAGCCACACACACTGAGCAAGGTGTAAAGTGGGGTGAGCATGCGAAGAACAGCAGGGAGAAGTGGGGGCTACCTCTAGGAGTCACAAGGCGCTGGCCCTGACGTTGTCTCCGATACTGACTCACCTTTAATAATAGACAGATGCCTGCTTTCTTTCTTTCTCTTTCTTTATTTTATTTTATTTTTTTATATTATGGCCAGCTCAGCCTGCCCTGGGGGTGGGGCTGGCGCAGCATGTGGGGATGGGGATTGAACCATGGTCCCTGCGGTTGCCTAAGCTTGTGTAAGCATGGGCTTCAGACCACTGAGCTATCTTTCCAGCCCCCAGATGTCTTTCTAAACTATTCAAGCTTTTAATGGATGTCCTATTTTTAAGTAAGACAAAGGCACTGAATAATTCTCACAGTGATCTACAATGGCATGAGAGACGCTTCCGGTACAGTGCTGAATCAAATAGAAATCTGAACTAAGCCAAGTGTGGTGGTGCATGCCTGTAATCCCAGCACTTGGGAGGCTGAGGCAGGAGGAGCTGTGCAAGTTCAAGCAGAGGAAGATAGCAGGAAGGGCAAAGTGAGGAAAGGGCAAGGACCTGGTTCATCACAACTCCTGAAAGCACAGCACCGCGTACACAGGAGTTCGTGAAAAAATAAAAGCTTATCTATGAGTTTGACATTTCTCAAGACTAGGATAAATCATTCCACAGTGCTGTTTGACAGTAAACAGCAACCTGCCCATGCCCAGTCATGCCTGCGTGGTACACACACATGCTCACACCCGCACCCACAGTCCCCTGCATATGCGCCTGCGTGCACACTGGTATGTGTGCTCACACACCTATGTGCAACGTTCTGCACATCTACAGTGCGCATGCCCCACCCACACTGTGCCCACCTGTGTGGCCCAGAGCTGCAGCACCAGTGCCCGAGCCTGCATCTCCGGTGACACCCCTAACTCCTCCAGGTGCAGCAGGTAGCTCTCCAGCCAGCTGCTCCGCAGTGCTCGGGAGGCCAGCTTGGCCGGGGACAGCAGCTTCCACAGGCGACCCCTGATGCTGCACACATGGTCCTTATCCCCTGTGGAGATACAGAACAGAAAGTGGAGGGCCCAGGTCCACCTCCAGCCCAAGGCTGTCCAGCCCTGGCCTCCCAGAAGGTCTCAGGACTTTTGGCTGGCACTCAGAGGAGGAAGGGAACAAAGATCTGAGGAAATGGGGACCTGGCTTGGGAAGCCCTTTCATGTCACCTTGCTTGTTATCTGTCCCAGCCCTGGAAGAGAGGCACATGAGCCTTGGCTCCTGCAGACAGGCATCTGCCCATTTCATTCACTTGTGTCCCTGGCCCCTGGCTCACAGAAGCTATTCAACACAGGCAGGGGGTTCCTTACAGAGCCCCTGGGGAGGAACGGCTCTCTCTCCCTTCCCAGGGCCAGACCCAGAACAAGGCCAAGTCTGCCTGAGACAGGAGGAGGCTGAGCACCAAAGGTGGCCTGGCCTCCAGGGAGGAGGGACTGTCCTTGCTCTGTCCCCAAAAGGCCCCTCTGGCTCCCACAGAAAAGCTGGCCCAGGAAGCCAGAGGGCCTGAGTTTGCAAAAGAAGCTTAAAATCCAGATGAGTGTGTGGAATCTCCCGGGTTTTTCTTTTCTTCCTTTTTTTCCTCTAGAGCTGAGGATCCAACCCAAGGCCTTGCCATGCTAGGAAAGCACTCTACCACCGAGTGATGCCCTATTCCCCTTGCTGGTGTTGTTTTAAGCTTGCCATCTCAGTAAGAAGCTTTAGTCACCATTCAGGCCCCAAAAGCATTTCTAAAGGTCAGCTTCACCAGGGATACCCGCTGGCAGCTCAACATTAAATAGACCATGGAGTGTGTATGCCTTGGAAAAACCACAAGCTGGAAACAGGAATTTCTTTAAAAAGTACAAAGATAGGCCAGGAAAAGGAATAAAGCCAAGCCAGGGACTCACACAGGATGATTCCTTATGCCAGGGCTGCAGGCTCCACACACAGCCATGCATGACACACCAGCCAAAGGCAGACGACACACAACAGCAGAGGACTGGTCACATCACGAATGATGCCACAGGGTCTCAGTGTGCAGATTTACGCTCTGCTTACACAGGATGGAAATCACCTAGGAACGCGCTCCTTGGGATCCATCCTTTCATTAAGCCATGCATGACTAAACACCTATGAATCCAAGATTCATGGGCTTTCCCCAACATCACCCCCAGAAAAAGTGGGAGTCGTCTTGGCTGCTGAGAACTTCCCAAGGGCTAGAAACTTTTTCTAGGGGTGTTGTTTATTTTACTTATTTTTTGTTGTTTTGTTTTTTGAGACAGGGTCTTGCTTGGTAGTGCAGGTGGCCTTGAGCTCACTATGTAGCCCAGGCTGGCCTTGAACTTGAAGTGATCATCCTGCCTCAGCCTCCCAAGTTCTGGGATTCTATACATGTAACAACACGCCCGGCTTTTCCTGGGGTAACCTCCCAACCTGCTAGATGTCAGCCAGGCTGAGTTCCTCAAAATCAAAGGGTGAATTCTAAGGAACAGAGCTCAAGAGAAGGAAATTTTGAGGGAGAGGTAGTCCCTGAGATGAGCCCACTTCACAAAGGACGTTTTAGAGAACAAAGTCACAAGATGGATACCACATGGGACAAAACTATGATCAACTAGTAAGACTGCAAGTATAAGCGCTTAGGTACCACTGCTCTAGCGGAGAAGCGGGTCACACGGCAAGTGTACATGCAGTCAGACAGGGCTGGGCCTGAAAAGGTCAGGGCAGAAGACCACAGTGGCTGGAGGCACATCCACTGGAGGCTTCAAGAAAAAGAGAAACTGGGGGGGGGGTCCTTCCATGCACACTGATATGATTGGTCAGAGCAGAATGCTTCTTTTTCCCTGCCTGGCTGTCTAAGCATCCATTGCCATCATGAATGATACAGTCACTATCCAAACCCAGAAGTTCCTGACCAACCGACTTCTTCAAAGGGAACAAGTGGTCACTGATGTCCTTCGCCCTGGGAGAGCAACAATATGTAATACAGAAATTCAAGGAAAACTCGCCAAAATGTACAAGGCCACACCGGATGTCATTTTTGTGTTGAGATTCAGAACCCATTTTGGTGGTGGCAAGACAACTGGTTTTGGCATGATTTAGGATTCCCTGGATTATGCAAAGAAAAATGAGCCCAAACATAGACTTGCAAGACATGGCCTATAAGCCGGCATGATGGTGCATGCTCATAATCCCAGCTCTGGAAGGCTGTAAACAGGTGGATGACTACGAGTCCATCTAGTAGTGAGACCCTGAACACTCTGTAGAGTATTCCCTAAAGTACAAAAATAAATAAATAAATAAATAAACAAAAATTTTTTAAAATCACCTAAGTGAATATATTTCTAAGCTTATTGGATGTTTATAGCTGTATCCCACCTCGAGCCTGCCTCGCCCTATGCCTCACTGGGCAACTTCTGGTTCTCCTTCTGACCCTCTTAGACAGAAGCTTTCTCTCTCTCAGCAAATGTTTCCTACTCTCACCTGTTGTTCCTACAGTTCATTTCTCGATTTTAGAGAGCACGAACTCGGCCAGGTTGGGAGTTTCTTTCCCTGCTATGGGTTTTCAGCTGTGCCTTCCCAAGCAATGTGACAGTGGCTACCTTTGTGCATCTGCAGACACATACAAATATTTCTTTAGGACCAGTTCCCAGACATGAAAGTACAGGGTCCAAAGACATACATTTTAAATCTTGGTGGGGTCTGCCCAGCTCTTGTCCACGGACCCAGGGCCCCACACTACGGTCTGGGAGCTGCTTTGCACCCACACTTCTGGTCTGCCAACACTGCCACCTGCTGCTTATCCTCGGAAATGCAACCTTCCTATGCCCAGGACAGAGCTGCTTCCAGGATAGAAGCCCTCTGCCTTTACCCAGGCTCCCCTGGAAAAAAAAAAAAAAAAAAGGAAAGGAAAATGACAAAACCAGCTTTTTTTTTTTTTTTTTTTCCCCTAGGGAAACAAATGGTGCTGGGATTTATGCACAAGTTTTGCAACTAAGGGCCGGCGGTATAGCTCAGCAGATTTAGCGCTTGCTTAGAGGAAGCGCAGGGGCCAGGGTTCAGTTCCTGGCCCCTTGTGCCGGGCCGGCCCTGCTCTAGAGTGTGCTGAGCCGGCGGTGGAGACTGGGCCTGGTGGCGCGCGTCTGTAATCCCAGGGCTTGGGAGATACTAACAGGAAGATCACTATGACTCAGTAGTGAGACCCTAAAAAAAAAAGGCCGGGCATGGTGGCTCACGCCTGTAATCCCAGCACTCGGGAGGCTGAGGCAGGAGGATCGGCGCAAGTTTGAGATCAGCCTGGGCTACAAAAGTGAGCTCAAAGCCAGCCTCAACTGCATAGCGAGACCCTGTCTCCAAAAGACCAAAAAAAAAAAAAAAACAAGTTTTGCAACTAGACGAAGTTTCCACATTGCTGGCTCTGCCACTTACCAGCTGTGTCTGTGACAAGAGATGCCACCCTTCCTGTCCTTATCTGCAGCCTTCAGCAATGATAGCAGGACCTGATGCAACAGATTGTTTCTAGAAAGATACACCTGCACAGAAGCTCACGGAAGGCAATGCAGTGAGCGGGTGAACACAGGCAGATCCTTCAGGGCGTTCAGGGAAACAGCGCAGAAACCAGATGCCCTTTTCTGCCCATCAGCTTAACAAAGATTAGGCTGATTAAGACAGGGCTATGGCAAAATGCAAATTAAAATGGTCTGTTTCCAACCTCTTCCCATCAGATTACCAAGCAAATGAAAGGACAGATAAACATCTGATGAAGAGCAGTGAACTTTCTCTCTTATTTATTTATTTATTTATTTGGTACAGGGTCTCACTATGCAGCTTGGGCTCCTAGTGATCCTCCTGTCTCAGTCTCCCCTCCCCAGCACTGTGATTACAGGTGCATGCCACCAAACCTGGTTTCATTTGGCCTGGCATGTGGTACTGAGGATCAAACTCAGGTCCTTGCATTTGCCAGGCAGGCGCTTAGGTCACCGAGCTATCTCCCCAGCTCATGGACTCCCTTTCTTCTGGGCAGGTGTATAGATCGCTCCATGGCTTTGGAAATGACATAGCAATGGCTAATAAAACTTTGATGTGTAGGAACTTTGACCTGGTAATCCCACTTCTGTGAAACAGAGAAAAGTACAATCTCCAGATGGTAGACTGGAGAGCTGTGCAAAGGTACACAGTACTCCACTAAAGCAATCTAGCTGGATCTGGCGGTGGGTGTGTGTGTGTGTGTGTGTGTCTGGAATCCCAGCGGTGGAGAGGCTGAGGCAGGAGGACTGCTGTGAGTTTGAGGCCAGCCTCGGATACATAGAATTTTTGGTCAGCCTGAACTGCATAGCAAGACCTCATCTCAAAAAAAGAAAAACAAAAGCGCTGGCCAAATAGCTCAGCAGATTAAAATGCCTGCTTAGGCAGACACAGGGGCTGGGAGTTCCATTCCCAGGCCTGCTGTGCCAGCCCCACCCCTGGGGCTCACTGAGGTCGAGATTGAGACTGGGCATGGTGGTGAGCCTGTAATCCCAGTGCTTGGGAGGCTGCAAACAGGAGGATCACCGAGTCCAATCTACGTAGTAAGACCCCCTAGACACTGTGCTAAATACAAAATTAATACGTAAGCCAGGCATGGTGGCACATCCCTGTAATCCTAGCACTGGGGAGGATCATTGCTGAGCTGGAGACACACCAGGGTTACAAAGTGAGCTCAAGGCCAGCCAGAACTGTACAGCAAGACCTTGTCTCAAAAAGACAAAATAAATACATTAATAATGAAACAACTTAAATGTACCACTGAGGAAGGCAGCTAATTAAATACTGCCTCATGTTGATTTCATATCCCTTTGAGGCCTGTGAGATAGCTCAGTGGGCTAAAGAGCCTGCTTTGCCAAGCTTAGGCAAGATTGCTGACACCACATGCTGTACCATCCCCACACCCAGGGCAGGCTGAGCTAGCTATAACATAAAGTTTCAATCAGAAAAAAATATATATCCTTTTAACTTCCTGGTTTCATTACTTAAGTTGTCATTTTTTGTTTGTTTGTTTTTCCTTCTTCTTTTTGTCATTTTGAGACAGGATTTCTCTATGCAGTTCAGGCTGGCCCTGAGCTCAGTTTGTAGCCTAGGCTGGCCTTGAACTCCCAGCAGTCCTGCATCCTTAGCCTCCCTAATGCTGGGATTATAGTGTGCCACCATGCTGGGCTTTGAGTAAGTTTTGTCATTGGTTTCCAGGGATTTTCCAGATACCATATCAAATCAACTGCATAGGATGTAGATAAAGATTTTACTTCTTGGGGCCTGGCAGGATGGCTCAGTGGTCTAAAGCTCCTGCTTGGGAAAGCTTGGGTGGCTTCAGGGACCACGGTTTGATCCCCGGCACCACATGTTGCACCAGCCCTGCCCTCAGGGCCGGCTGAGCCGGCCATAAAAATGAGTGAATAAACAAATAAAGATTCTCAAACAAGAAAAAATAAATAAATAAATAAAATAAATAAAATTCTAAAAAAAAAAAAGATTTTACTTCTTTACCAAATCTTATATCTCTAATTGGTTTCTCTTCTCGAATTGCATTGGCTGCTACCTCTAAAAGATGTTTATGTGACAGGGGAGAATACACAGCTATTGTATTAAGCTACAATAACAAAAAACAAAATGCAGAGAGAAGATATTGCACACCCCCTTTTTCTAAGCATGCACGGAGACACTCTAGACGTATACACATTCATATTCATATGTATGCGCCTATTTCTCTGAGCATGCAAGTATCCTGCACAGGAACACACGTCCCAGATGCTGGGAGTGGAATAAGCAGTATTCGTGTATACTGGCTGTTTCTCTAAGTTGTTAGTCACAAAATTATGTTCCTTTCATAATGTTCTTGGTTTTTTAAAGTACCTAGGTGAAGGAAATGGTGACGAGGTGTTCTGAGCGCGGGAGGCAGCATACTCCACATGGCCAGTGCCCACGGCCCGGCCCCTCCTAACAGCAGCCTTGGGGACCATCCTACTGCACCTCGCAGCTCGCAGCTAAGGTCACAGAGAGAGCACGGAGGTGCAGGCATGGCGCTGGAGCCGGCAGCCCAGAGTCGCTTTCCGCCACACTCCCAACTGTGCCTCCCGAGGAGGGACCTGGGAGGAAGCCACGTGCTGAAAGTCCCTGGTAGGAGAGCGGGGCCGGGACTTGAGCCCGGACTTCCTCTGTGGGCGCCTGAGACCCAAACACACAACTCGCCTCAGCTTCCTCAGGGCACTCGGCAACATGATCTCCTAGGTACCCCTGGGCACCTGGAACCCAATGCACTCAGGGGACCCAGGTCCTGTGTTACAGCACAGATGATTCCAGCCATGTGCCTCATCCTGGACTCCTGAGACGCGGGGGACTGGGAGATGGCGCCACCTACTGGTTCCCGTTGTCCCTGGGGGTGTATCAGCCCAGAGCTCCTCCCTACCTCTGGTACCTCAGAAAATGAATAATGTGTGTGTGTGTTGTGTAAAATCTGTTTCCAGAAAGCACTAACAGGATATACTCTAGGCAGTAACAATGCTTTTATCTCCATGGAGGGTTTTGATGGGTTGGGACCATAGAGAACTCTCTTATTAATCTACGTTATTCCATATGCTCTAAAGTACTTGTAAAAATTTTGTAACAACATAAAACAAGAAAAGGAACTCTCTCCCTCTCTCTCTCTCTGTCTGTCTGTCTCTCTCTCCTGCAGATGCGTTGGCCCACCGCCCCCGCCCCCAAGCCCAACTCTGCCCAACCCCTGGGTTCTAGTACAGCCCCCACAGTGGCGGTGTCCCCCCTCCCATGTGGTCCTGGTCCTCCTTCCGTGCAGACCCTTGGGGCTCCCCGTCACCCACTGCCTGTGGGGAGCCTGTTCCACTTACCTGCGGACACGGAGCCTCTAGCCAGCTTGGGAAGCAGCAGGTCGAGCTGCCGGAAGGCGTGGAAGATGTCAGCTGAGTGGCTGCGGTCCTGGGCCTGGCTCTCGGGGGTGCCTGGCGACGCCTCCACACCATACAGGGTCAGGAAGCCGGCTCTGAGGACAGCAGCAGCAGGTCAGGGTCCTGCTTGGAAACCAGCAGCCCACTCCCCACGGTGGTCGAGAAGTTTCTCTACGCATTCACCAGGGAAGGCAGTGTGTGCTGCCGCGGTGCTGGGCCCGGGGTGATGCAGGACAGGGGAGTTACAGGATCTGGGAACGGTTCAGGGAGGGTGGGGTGGTGACACGGACCAACGTCCTGAAGCAGAGCTCACTGGGAAGCTACGAAGTAAAAAGGAACACGTGTGGGAGGAGCAAGAGACGGGGTCAAGAAAGCTCAAACAGCAAGTGCAAGCCCTGCGGTGGGGAGGAGCTGCAAGGGTTGATGGCACCAAGCAGGCTGGTGAGGCCGAAGCAGAGTCGGCAAGGGGGAGGAGAGGATGAGGAGAGGAGACTCCTGGCAAAGGTCTGGGGAGGCCTCCTGCAGGAGACAGGGGTTGTGCTGAGGCCTGCAGGATGGAAGGTGGGGACAGGGAGAGGCAGGCAGGCGGCCGGCAGAGGCCAGAGCCCAGGCCTGGTCAGAGCGCTGGCCCGGGACGCTGGAGCTGGTGGAAGGGCCCACGTATTCCTGCCAAAGTGTACAATGGAAATAAATACAATGAACTCAGGGACCAGGACCTTTCACAGTGCGGATGGAGGGATCGTCCCCAGAGCTTCTGTATCAAAATATCCCCATAAGCACCTGCGCAAATACACACACTACCCCTAGGTGGCGCTAGGCCCCACAAAGAGACAGCAAGCCGGGTCCAGCCAGGCGTTGGAGAGCCCGTGGGTAATGAAGTGTCAGGAAGGCCTCTCCAAGGTCCTTGAAGTGAAAGGTGAACGAACGGAGGCAGAAGCCATGCAGATGAGTGGGGAACACTGTGCAAGGGCCTCGCAAGGGTGCGCGCCCAGCCTGCTGACAGGGCAGCCAAGAGGAAACTTCTGATGAAAGGCAGGGGGCCGTCTAGAACCTGCCAGGAGGGTCAGGCCCTCGCTCCTCACGGGTCTGGGCAAGTCTGTACCTCCATCTCTGTCCCGTGGTCCAGCTTGCCCCCACCTCCGCTTCTTTTCCAAGGCTAGAGATGAAACCCCATGCCTCAAGAATGCTAGGTATGCACCCCCCCCGCCCCCCCGGTGAGCTACATCCACCACAGCATACTTGTTATTTATTTTATTTTGAGACAAGATTTTACTAAGTTGACCAGGATGGCCTTGAACTTTCAATCCTCCTGCTTCAGCTAGGATTCCAGCCTTTGCTGCAGCATCTAGCAATTTTCCATTCCCCCTCTGTTTAGGCTGTAGATGGCCACAAAACCCCCATAGGTGCAGAGGCTAGAGACAGGAGCTTCAGGCCAATAAAGATGCAGGCTGGACTCCCACTGGACTCCCCCTGCCTGAGGCCTGCCCTACGGGCTTCCCTGGCCTGCTCTCTGCCCCACCCTGGGACCTAAGAGCCCACCATCCACTAAGGAGTTCAAGGCCCTAGGACAACTGGGGGTCACCCTGCTATGAACTTGCTAGGAGGTTTCCACTGACCTGCCCCAGGACCTGTCCTACAATGATGGAGTCCCCCAGACTGTTTCCACCCCATGCTGCATCTACCCCGTCCTAGGCAGAGGGCAAAGGATGAGAATGGAAACACACACACACACACACACACAGAGGCATGGTTGAGAATGCAACACTGGGGCTAGTCTCCCCAGGTCCCACAGGGACTCAGCAAACAACTTAGGGTCTCGGTTGTCCCCTCTGTCAAATAAGGTGTAGCAAGTGCTGGCTTCATGGTGTCGTGAGCACTGAGTTGACACGTGGTGCCTACACAGACGCACAGCAGGGCCATGTGTGCATCCGGGTGTGCACATGCACACACCACCACCCACGCCCTGGCTCCTGGAACAACTGCTCTCCTTGTCTTCAGGCCTCTAACGCCCTGTTAGTAGCTGCTCAGTTACCGGCAGCACCAGGAGTCAAGACCCTGTCCTTACCTCACTCCTTTCTCTACCCCAGGCCGACCCCAGCCCTGCCACCACCCACCACCCACAGCTAACCACATACCTGCCCTCTCTCTGATCCAGGTCCCCACTCCTTCCCTGGGTGACTATAGGGTCCCCCCTCCACCCACTATCCAGTTTCCTTGCAATAGCCAAAGAAAGCCCCTTAATGTCACCTCCCATGCTGACAGTGAGGCCCAAAGCTTTCCACAGAGTCCAAGCTCCGTGAGGCCTGGTTGTGCCAGCTGCCTGACCTCCTGCCAGCTTGTCCCTGTGCTCGCTCTGCTCCATCCACGCTGGTCCTTCTGTCGAGCTCCTTCCCACCCCTGGGCCTTTGCTTCTGCCATTTCCTCTGCCGGGACTCTGGCCCCAAGGTTACCCTGGAGTTAGGCCTCAGCCCTGGGGGTGGGCCTGAGAGCCTCCCTCCCTGGACAGTCTGGCGGAAAGGCCCCCCTGGCTGCCACCCCCAGCGGATCCTCCCTCATGATCACCACTCGGAAATTAAGTCCTCATCTGTTCCCTGCTGCATTCCCAGAGCCCAGAGAAGCCCAGATTGAGGCCCAGGCAGGAGGGTACCCAGCTCTACTGAAGGAGGAAACATACTTAGGCCACGCTGACTGTAATTGTACAGGCTCCAAGTGTAGGCCCAGTCCCTGGGTCAGCATCCCAAGCATCTTATTTTGTGATGGGTACAATCCAGAGCTGGGAAACCACAAGCCAAGGTGGTTTTTGGCCTTGCTTGCTGCTCCCTCTCTGGGTGCCCACAGGGCCCTTTTCTAGCTCAGGGGCTGGGCCAGGAGAACCTGGGGTCCCAGCATGCAGTGTCCTGTGCGGACTCTCTGGCTGCATTCCAAATGTGGTCATTCCTGTGGCTGGCACAGCCCAGTATGTGAGCCACCCACCACTGACCCAGCTCACCTGAGCAGGGCGCTATAAGAGAATTCGAGCAGACCCGTCTCCCGCCAGTCCCCGGTCGCCTCTGCAGGCTCGCCCAGCAGGACCATGCAGAGGTTGGTGTACATGGTATCTGTGAGCGCCTGCAGGTTTCTGTCCTGCAGAGTCCTGAGGTGGGTGAAAAAAGGGTGCAAGTTCAGGTCCCAGAAGGAAACATACACCCTCAGCCACTTCCCTCCCTCCCCCAGGACCCCTTAGCTCATGGTACCTACCGGAAATGAGGACCAAGCCGGCAAGATTTATACTGTCACTATCGGCAACAGGACAGTTACTCTCTGTGCTAAGTGTCAGATCTCACTGCACTAGCAAAATAGGAGTGCAGCAGACGGGCCCTGCCGCAGGCCACACGCCAGTGAGAGGCACAGTGGGGACCCAGGCCTGGGCTGCCCAAATTGAGGCTAAACTCGCCTGAGGCAGTTATTCCCTGCTTGGGGCACATTGCTGTTAGAAAAAGAGCTAAGAAATCAACTCTTCCCCTGTAACAGAGGGAGGCCCTGTTTGAAGAGCTGAGTGTCCACTATCAGAGAATGCCAAAGGGACAGGACTTCAGCTGCATGACATGGCATGAAGGGCTCAGGTTGGAGCAGAGACCCTAT
This sequence comes from Myocastor coypus, assembly GCA_004027025.1. Taxonomy (NCBI): domain Eukaryota; kingdom Metazoa; phylum Chordata; class Mammalia; order Rodentia; family Myocastoridae; genus Myocastor; species Myocastor coypus. The sequence goes on from PVJA010014265.1 coordinate 43,547, forward strand.
CTGGAGAATGGCAGAAACAAGTGGCCTCTCTGCTGAGTCCCCATGATGCTGAGCCAAACACTGAGCCAAACTTCGGGTGTTTGGAGGACAAGAAATAGGAACTTGTGCTGGGTGTGGTGGTGCACGCCTGTAATCCCAGCACTTGGGAGGCTGAGGCAGGAAGATCAGTGTGAATTCGAGACCAGCTTGGGCTACAAAAGTGAGCCCAAGGCCAGCCTGAACTATATAGTGAGATCCTGTCTCAAAAAGACACAAAAAGAGAGAGAGAGAGAGAAGAAAGAAAGAAAGAAAGAAAGAAAGAAAGAAAGAAAGAAAGAAAGAAAGAAAGAAAAACTTTTCTCCAAAGGGTGTATGTCCAGATGGTAGACTGGGTGGCACAAGGCCCATGACCAACAGCGACTCCTGCTGGCAGCAGAAAGAACCACCAGCCTGTATTGGCTAGGGACTGCCTCCAGGTTGGATGCTGCTTTCTCAAAACAGTCATTACTATACAGCTGTTGTGGATCCAGGCACCCCTGACCCAGGCCTTGCACCACCCACTCCAGCCACCCCCAGAGACTGCCTCCAGTCACTCACAGTTTCATCTTGGCCTTCTCCTCACTGGGGTTGTAAGCGGGGAGCTGCACACTGAAAATTCTCTCCATGAGGATGACAGCATAGGCCTGGAAGTCCAGCTTGGTGTGTGGCTGCCACATCACCGTTTCATAGGAGTGCGGGTCCAGGAGGACAGTGACATACCTGCCCCCCACCAGCACCTGTGGGAAGGAGGGTCCTATGAACCATGGCTACGGTTTCTATCTAAAATGTACCTGAAGCCAGGTGTGCTAGTGCACGCCTGTAATCCCAGCACTTGGGAGGCTGAGGCAGGAGGATCAGTGAGAGTTCGAGACAAGCCTGGGCTACAAAACTGAGCTCAAGGCCAGCCTGAACTGTACAGCGAGATCCTGTTTCAAGAAGACAATCAATCAATCAATCAATCAATCAATAAAAATAAAATAAAATAAAGTGTCCCTGAAGGCTCAAACGCTCCCAGGTGGGACTTTTGGGGGTAACTGATACCGGATCATTAAGATAATAACTGGATTAGTCCACTGGCTGGATTACTGAGGTTCTGGATGTGGCTGGTGGATTTCCTGGAGGCAGAAGACCCACCCTGAGTATGAGTGGCACCAACCAATAGGCTTGGAGCCCAAACGGAATAAAAAGGGAAAGGGGGGGGGAGGAAAGGGAAAGGGAGGCTTGCTACTGTTACCTCCCACCTGCCGCACAGCAAGCTGTTTTTCCTCTGCAATGTCACCCTGCCTTGGAATCAGGGAGACTATGGACTGAAACTTCAACAACTGTGAGCTAAAATAAACCTTTCCTCCCTTAATTTGTGGGTATCAGGTATTTTGTCCCAGCAGCAAGGAAGCAACTAAGACAGCCATACAATTCTCAGTGGTTGAAGCATCTCACATGTCAGGTGCTGCCCTACGAAGGACTTAGTGATGTTGTTACCTACCCTCACCATCACCTATCAGGCAGAAACCATTACTCACCTATGCACAAGTGCAATGATTTTTCATTCACTTTTTTTTTTTTCAGAACTAGGGCAGAAATTTAGTACTTTTAAAGGAAAACCATATCTCTTGTAAGCACCCACCATGGCTGTCTTAGTTAGTTAAGGTCAAGTCTCTGCAGCCACGACAGTCTGCCCAGAGGACAGAGAGTGGGTAGGTGCATGGATTTGTGTATAATGGGTGGATGGGTAGATGGGTGGATGGATGGATGGGTAGATGGGTGGCTGGCTGACTGGCTGGGTGGGTAGATGGGTGGATGAATGGTAGACAGGTGGCTAGACGGATGGATGGATGGATGGATGGATGGATGGATGGATGGGTGGATGGGTAGACAGATGGATGGGTAGATGGGTGGCTGGCTGGCTGGGTGGGTGGATGGGTGGATGGATGGATGGGTGGGTGGGTGGACAGCTGGATGAGTGGATGAAGGATGGATGGATGGGTGGATGGATGAGTGAATGGATGGGCAGATGGGTGGCTGGCTGGATAGGTGGATGAGTGGATTGGTGGGCAGATGGTAAACAGGAAGGATAAGTGAATGGATGGAAGGAAGAGAGAAAGAAAGGAGGAAGAGAAAAAGGGAAAGAGGAAAGTAATGGAGGAGGGAGGGAAAATGCAAGGGTTAGAGTCAGTGGCTAGAATATTAAGTGAATAAATGGAAGGGCGGGTCAAGGAATCTAACATTGGATGAAGAGATGGGTAGGTAGCTGGAGGTTGGTTGGAAATGTAATGCATGAAGAAGTATTGGGTACAAAAGAGGCAGGATGCTAAGGAGATACTGAGTAAACAGATTGGAGGATGAATGTGAGGTGGATGGAAGTTAGGAGGGCACAGGGAAGCGAGGCTGGGGGGTGGAGATGGTGATGGTTTGAGTGCATGCTGGGAGAAGGGATGAATGAAGTCAGATGCTGCCTGGATAGCTAGCTTATATTGGTGAATGGAGGTGGATGGGCAGTAAGGTGGGTAAATAAATCCAAGAATGGAAGTTAGTGGGAAGTTAGTGGGAAGTGGCAAGGTCAACAGGTGCTGGGGAATGAGTGTAAGAACTCTGGGTAAATTTCAATGGGCAGAAGGATAAAGGATGGATAAATAAATGAATATATGGAGTAAATCAATGGAAAGAGACAGGTGAGGGTGGTGGGAAGGTGCTGAGTAGAAGGCAGGAGCATAGCATGGGATGGGAAGATGGACCTTGGAGAGACCGAAGCTGCACGAATGGGTGAGGTCAGCCGACGGCTGGACAAGTACTGGACAGAGATCAAATGACTATGTAGCTCCATAATGTTACAGGAACTGAAGGGATAATTAAAATATGGAAGCCAGAGGAGTGCTGGGTGTGCATGTGGACAGAGAGTGGTGGGGGGATGGGCCTACGGCCAGGTGTTGGGGGGAGGCCAGCTGCTCGTTCCCTTTCCTCCTGAGGCACGAAGGTACTTACAGTAAAGATGTCTCCATGCTTCTCCTTCATCCTAGAGAGGAAGCTGGCAGCATCTCCTCCAAACTCCAGGGCGTGGCCCAGCCAAGGGAGGCAGCCCAGGTCCAGCGGAGGCTCACCAGGTCGCCTGTGGAAGCCACAACACTTAGCACCACTTGGCAAAACAAGGGGACAGGAAAAGAAGAAAGAAGAAAGAAAGAAAGAAAGAAAGAAAGATTGCAGCCAAGGGGGGGGAAGACCCTGGAAAGGTGAAGGCAAGTTCCACAGAGGAGGCAGTGGACAGAGACGGTCATGGTGCCAGGGGGTGGCACATGGGCACTGAGAGGAAGGCCTGCAGGAAAACAGCAGGTACAAAGGCCCTGAGGTAGAGCTGTGTGTTCTATCGGGAGACAAGCTTGGCTGTACTAAAGATGTCAAGAGGGAGCCCTGGGCATTGTGGCCAGAGAGGCAAAGGGGGCAAGGCAGGGTCCCATAGGCAGTTGTGAGGACTTCCGATTTTTGCTTGAGTCATGTAGAAGCCAGGGGAGATATTTAGGCTGTGAAAGGACATGAAGCGGCACAGATGGTCATAGGGTCATTCTGGCTGCTGGGTATATGGCATGGGAACCGGAGCTGGGGGGGGGGAGTTAATATCTGGCCCACAGCATGGGGTTCCATGGGCTGATCACACCCCTGCAGGTGGGAGAGCTTCCCTGCACCCCAGGGCTCTCTGAGCCAACATGGATCAGGGTTTTGGTAGTTGGTCCCCGTCCTGCCCACTGACACAGAAGAGGCACCATTGGCTCCACCAGCTTTGCTGTGCTCTTTTCACCTAACATGCCTCGGTGGCATAGAGCGCACCATGGAGCAAGTACCCGGAGTACCGGAGGTCAGATTGGCTGTGAGAGGAGCACGCAGCAACTGGCACTGCACTGACTGGGAAAGGCAGACTCCTAGGGCAACCCGGTGTGGCCACACCGGTTATGCTCCCTCAGTCAGTGATGCATGGCTGGTTGGCTCAGGTCACCTTAAGGAAAATTGCTCTCCTTAATAGGCCTTGCCCAACTGGTGAACCTTTCTTTAGACTCTAATGCTTCTCTGTGCTGGTTGTTCATGTTCTGGATCTTTTTGCTTAGCTCTGCTGGGTTTTTATAGGTGTCTTCTGTAGAGTTGCTGATATGGTCTATTTGGCCCATTATCTATGTATGTCTTCCAAATGCTTTTTTTTTTTTTTTTTTTTTTTTTTTT
>PVJA010014266.1:0-12432 GCA_004027025.1 Myocastor coypus
TTTTTTAAGTCTATAAAAATGCAATCCCTAAAATAACCTGGTACTTCAAATTCAAACCACTTTCATGTCATACGGAACATTAATATAACATCAAGGGCCAGGAGGACAGCTGGGGTGGCCAGATAGTTCAGCAGATTAAAGGACCTGCTTAGGCAGACACAGGGACTGGAATTCTATCCTTGGTGTGCCTTGCCGCTCCTGTCCCCAGGGTGCTGAGACTGGTGACTGAGAATGAGCATCGTGGCATGCCTGTAATCCCAGTGCTTGTGAGGCTGAAAAAAGGAAGATCACGAGTTGGATCTGTGTAGTGAGACCCTGTAGACACTGTACTAAATATATATAATCAGTTATTTAAAATTAAATTACATTTAGTATTTATTTTAATGCTGAATATGTTTCATTTCTTTAAAGCTGCACATCTGTTAGGTGAAATTCACCACAGGCTAAGCACCTGCCTAGCAAGCACAAGGACCTAGAGTGGGATCCCTGGTAACACATGCCCGTCCTGCCCCAGAATCCCGGACACACCATGCTGGCTACTGAAACCAGGAGGGACTGTACACACCCGTAATCCCAACACTAGGGAGGGTGAGATAGGAGGATCACTATGAGTCCAAGCTGTGTGTGGTGAGGCTAAATGAAAGATTTTTTAAAAATTCAAACAACATAAAATTATTAATCGAGTTCATAGTCTACTGTAGAATTTAAGTAGATAATGATAATTTCTTGGAACAGCAGAGAAACAAGCAGAAGGAAGAAAGGAAAAGAGCTTTATTTTCTTTGAGGACACAGCAGAGAATGTGAGTGAGGATGAGGAATTCTCTCTCAATTGGAACAAAGAGAGATTGAGGCTTTCACAGCCATTCGCCAGGGGCAGAGTTTGGAGGGGATATTTGGATAAACCTGAGGGAGCTGATTGGGGGTCTTCTCAGAGGCAGTGGGAAGGGTAGAAGTACATTATGTCCTGGGCTAAGTTGGAGAAGAAGGGAAAGTGGTCTTGGGAAGATGGGCTTTTGTTTTAAGGGCATTGTCCATATTAGAGCAGTTTAACACCACTGTAATGATTTTAGCAATTTCATACTAGGATCAGAACCTATCAGGTACTCTGTGAACTACTACTGCATTTAATTCAACAAAACATTTCAATTCAGTCCAGGTATTAATTGTTTTCTTTAAAATTAAGACCTTTTTTTTATAGTAACAGACATTGAGGACCTGGCCAAGATTCCCAGCTGCTTGTATGAGGGGTACAACAAAAGGGTGAAATAAAAAGAAACCAATTTAGTAATACACGAGGGCCGTAAGAGATCAGTGCCTCAGGATGGGCAGAGACCAAGACACTCCTAGCCAACCAGTATTCATGGAATGTCTACAGTGGTAGGAGGGTGTTACAGTCTGGGTCTAGTTGTCCCCACAAAGCCTCATGTAGTTATGCAACCAGACTTCCTGAGTTGGTGAGACACTCGTGATCCCCTGGGATTACCGGGCTGAGTGCTCCCCCCAGCCTGGGGCAGACGTAAGCCTGCTCTGTGTGGCCATGGCTGCCACCGCTCACCCGACTTGCTCCTGCTCTTTGCTGCTCCATCAGCGGCTGCCCTGCGCTTCCATGTGCCACTCTGCCTTGTAGCTAGCTGAGTATAGACTAAAACCTACGGGACTGTTCGCTAAATAGATCTTTTCTTTTTTCATTTTGGGTGTCTGGTATTTTGTCCCAGCAACTACAGAAGAGTAACTGAGATAGAGGTGTTGCAGAAGATTCAGAGTGGTAGAAGACTCCCAGATTGAGGATAATTTCACTCAAGAGAGTGAAGGTGATCTTACGCTAAGAAGGATCTTGCCCTAGAGTGTTAATCTTACTGGTCTTAATGTACTCTTAGTGGATGGAAAGGAGAGTCTATTCTTAAAGAGCCAAGGGGAAATCTCAAAAGGGTGATACTGATTAATTCCAACCTCCATTTAGTCCTTAGAGAAGTAGGCAAAATTAGCCATTGAGCATCTGTGGGCTGTGGGGAGCGGCTAACGCTGGAGAGCACCGTGAGCGCGGAGCCAGAGGCTATTCCAGCTTCAGGAAAGTGGGGAGCTCTGGGGCAATCCAAGCAGCTGGGCTGCTAGTGTCCTGTGACGCCCACCGGCTGAGCATACAACCAGGCTGCAGTAATTGGGTGGTTCTTTTTCTCCCATCCAGAGAGATGGCTCCGCTTGACCTCCGATTTCTGTTCTGTGTCTTGTCTTTAATTTTTCATCCTCCACCACCCTGTACCCTGAGAATTTCAAGAGCTGTGCAAGGTGTGGCAATTATCACTGTCTCAGTTCTCTCTTTACAATACCGTCCTTCACCGCAAACAGCGCACCATGCTTCCTGTTTCCTTTTTTTCTTAAGCTTGATTTTTTTAGTTCATGTTTGCCATACATAATTAATATGTTATGGGAAGCTAGTACACAGCATATCAGAATACTTTTTACTTCCGTTTCCTCTCCCCTTCTTCCTCCATGCTTGTCTCCCAAAGATCTGCCTCCCTGATTCCTATTACATTTTTACTCGTTAAGCCATCTACATATTCCACTCCTCATATTACTATAGGCAGCTGAATTAGATAAAAATACTACAGGCAGTCACACAGGGCTAGGCCCTCGAGGAGACAGTATGGAAGACGAGACCTTGCAACTTGGGGAAAAACAGATACTCCTGTTGTGGGCCAGACTTCATGACAAATACAGTAAACAAATACAGCCACATACTTCCCTAGGGATCGGGCATCAGAGATTGATGTTCTAAATACGTATCAGTCAGTCACCTTGAAGACACCAGCAAGAGTCACTAACGCAGCCCCTTACAGGAAAGCCCCTGCTCCATATTCATGTCTGCTTACTATGTGACTCGCTTCCCCATTTGATCCAGATTTAATCAATTTTACGTGAGCAGTTGTGTCCTATCGGTTGCCCATAGTTTTGTCCCACCTCGTGTGGGTTCCCATATTTTCCACCTTAGACCTGCTTCACCTCATGGTTTTGCTCTACAAAAGTCCCTAGAAAAGGCAGGTTCCTGGGCAACTCACTTACGTCCTCTTGCGTCTGTCTCTCGGCCAGGAGTTTTCTTTCCCCCTGTAAATATAACCTGCTTTTAACCTCCTTTGCTTCTAAAATTCATTCTTTGGTTTTAGAGAACATGAGCTTATCCAGGCATCTTTCAGGTTAGGAGTTTCATTCTCTTACACCAATATAATGAAAACTCATGCAACATTTAATATTCTTAGGCATCGTTTTGATTCAATTTCTATATCAAAGATTCACAAGTTAAGTATTATAACTAAAGTGCTAACTTAAGTCTTTTGGTTACAAAATTTATGTTCTTCTTATAGCATTGTGACAGTACTTGTCTTCCTATCTGCCTTTTCCAGGATTAGTTTAGGAAAACCATGAGATTCCTTCCAAGTCTAAAACGTTCTTTCACTTGTTTATAATTTAATGTTCTAAAGACAATCTCAAGAAAATTGAGCTTCAACTTGAAGATGAAGATAAGGCTAAAGACAAAACTAACACTGTAGCTTATTCCTAAAGAGTTTTATGAGGAAGTCCTATCAAAAACTCAAGAATAAAAGTGCAGTATAATCATATCCTTGTAGATTTGATTAAGATGACAAATTACATGGTGACCTGGAAGTATTCTATTTTGTATTCAAATAAGTTAGCTTCTGTTCTTTCAAAATTATTCTGAACTGTGTTTCTTAAGATAATTAAGAACTCATTGTTAGAGAGCAGAACAGCGCTGAGCAGGGGTGAACCAAGGGTGAGGTACCGAGTGTTGTTCACTTGTTAAAATATATTCTGCTACACTGAACTTAAACATATTTTTAAATTTATTTCATCTCACTTTTCTTAATGTGGTTACTGAAATGTTTGTATGCATATATGGCTTGCACATTACTTTTTCCTAGACATCAGTGCTGAATATTGACTAGCAAGCCTAATTTTTCCTGGTGTTATGAAACTGACTACAGGACCTACAGATGACAATTAGTATACTGAGTGACCTCACATAAGGGCCAAAATTGATCCTGATGGGATTTGACCTTGGAAGATACAAAAGATGAATGTTTTGTTATACAGGTCTTGCTTTAACTTGCCCTTGATTACCCAGAGGAAAAGCTTAATTATGAGGAATAAAAGGCAGAGCTAGATTAGTACGATGAGCTGCAGGAGTCTTAAATCAACAGCCTCCGACCTTGCCAGTTTCACCAGTAACTCAATACAATTATGGGACATTGGACTATGTATACAGCTACTTCCTCTCAGTTCAGAGAGAAGACATTTTTTCTTTCCTTACCAATATCAATCAGCAAATCTATCATGTCCACACCCTGTGCTCTGTATAACTACTATGAGGACAACCATATGCAATATGTCAATTATTGAGCATGTACTACTAATGTGTTTTGAAACTACCATATTGTTACTTCTTATTAAAAGTAATAAAAAAAATAAAAATAAGAAATCCCCAGTCCTGCAAAAATAAATAAATAAGTAAATAAACAAATAAATAAAAACCTCACATATGGAAGGAAGAAGCCAACCACTGACCTACACATCACCATAAACTAAGGGGTAGAAAACTGTTCCTACTCAAATCCCAAATAATATCCTCCCCCAGGCCATTTCTATGGCCTTTTTGGCCTTTCCTCTGTGTTGTTGCATTTGACCCATCCTCGATCCAGTTGATGAGGTTCAGATGGTGGTGTTGACTAAGGAGTGAGACATCCTCATAAAAGGCGAAACTATGTATTTTGCTTCTATCTTTGTCTGGAAAAATAATTGGCTGCCGAATCTATGAGTCTGATTCCAACAAAATGCAGAAGAGAGTGTGATTACTGAAAATCAGGTGGGTAAACCCTGAAAGTTGTTCTTTAGTTAAACATGGAGAGCTAGAACTACTGGGACTAGAAATGTAGAAGGAAAGAGGATGACTACAATCGTCTGCTGAAAACAAGTAATGGTTCCATGCCTGCCTTGTGAAGAAAAATTAGAGAAGGGGGAGGAACCTCATTCCCAGTGTTGTGGCCCCCACAGGAAACAAAATAGAGTTGCTTGATTTCCATGGACTCCCACAAAGGAGCACCAGAATGAGGGAACAGAACCTAGAAGGTTGTCTGAGAATCCTGGGCAAGTGAGACACCATTCCATTCCATTGTACCAAGCACAAGACAGTCTTACATTTTCAGTTTTTAGTGCTGTTGTTTGCTGTGTGTGTGTGTGTGTGTGTGTGTGTGTGTGTGTGTGTGTTCCAGGGAAAATCAAGGTCAGTCTGGTGCTTGAATAATTGAATGTTCTCTTTATACCATGAAGTAATTCACATTATAAGCTCTACTTCAAGCTCTTGAGAAAAGCATAAACATTTTGCTATGTATTTACCTCTGTCATTACCTATTCAAATGCTGCTAATGGTAGTCCACTGTCACCAAGACAACATCTCAATCCCTTAGGAGATATATGTTTTGGCCTTTGGCCCTTGTCTCCTGTTTTAGCCTCTCCTATCATTAACCTAAATCTATTTGTGTTTTAGCCACAGATATAACAACTTAAAATCATGTATCTCACCTGAAATTATGCTTTCATTCATTTAGCACATGTATGTTCTTTTCATCTGATACATCAGGGACTCTCTTAGACATCAAGGCTTAGACACCACGATTGAGGTCAACCAGACCTTCTTTCTTGTATCAGGGTTTACATGTAATGGGAAGTATTTCTTTCTCTTGGTAGTTTGGCAATATTCTTCTATTGCTTTTCCTCTACATTAAATATTACGGCCACTATGAAACCTGCCTTCAGCTAGGAATAACACTATATTGCCCTGTAGTTTGTATTCATTGCTCCATAGAACTTTTGTCTATTATTTGATTACCGTCCCCCACCTTGTCTATATTTCAATGACAAGATCTGTTTTCTGTCTAAATTTATATCTACAACATCTGGCACATTATGATTGCTTTAAAAATGCATACTAAATTGCCTCAATCTTATTGCCTGCTATTTAATTCTGTCTTTATTTCTTATTTTTGTATTTGCTATGAGGTTATATAACATCCAGGAACTTGGTGAGCCGAGTTTAGTTCAGAACAGTTACACAATCGAAATATGCTTCAAAGAGGTCTGTTCCAAGAAGCATTGGTTGAATGATTTAACATATTTCTCTCTGGATCCTAGCAGTGAAGTCATTTCTGTTGGGGGGCAGAAAGGACATAGCTCTCCAAGTTATTCTCGAAATTAAGGATACACAGCTGCTATCATTTTGAAAATTAAAAAAAAATCTATTCTGGCCATCAGAGGCTCATTTTAATGTATACAAAAATGGAGCTATATATAGTTAACACAGGCTCACATGTCACCAAGTTATAATCGCTGAGTCACTGATTAAGGAGTGGCTTACATCTGGGACTTGTCTTGAAAACAGGATTCATCACCATTGAAATGGTTATTTTCTTTTCCTCAGTACTTGTAAAAGATGAAGTCATGCAAAGTTTCAAATAGCAATCTTTGACACTTTCAAAGCTGGTTGTTAAACTTTATTGATGTGTTAATCGAACTGCATTAAGTATGTATATAATTGATTAGAATCCCAGGCAGGTCAGGATGCATAGGACACAGGAACACAGACTGATCCTAATCATCTGATAGTGGCATCAAAGGAGCCAGGCCCTCAGCCTCCCTTAATATCTGGCAGCCCAGCTGGTATGAAGGCAATGAGAGCAGTAGGAGATGAGGATGGACCACCAGGAAAAAACCATGCCCCACAGTACTAGCAAACTGCACAGACAATCTATCAAGTGCTAACAGAATGGTGATGGCCCAGACAGGAGATGTCAGCATTAATGGACAAACATTAAGGCCAAATATTCTATACATACATCCAGCACCTCTGCTCTGTGAAATCCTCCTGCTTCTCAGATGCAACACACAGAAATGTCAAGAAACAAATCTTGCAATGCATGAGATTTATTTTTACTTCTTGGTGTAATGAAGTTGAAATGTAAATCAAGTTGACTTATGGAAAAATGACATGTCTGCATTTTAGAATTTAGGAGCTTCTATGCAAATATATTACATTGTGCATTTAGGTGTGTTTCTAGAATTGAAATCCCCGGATTGAAGTGTATGCATCATTCTGATTTCAGAATATTACCAAATTGTCCTCTAAGATTACATATATTTTTATTTTTCTTCCACTAGCGTAGAGGAGTACCCTTTGCCTGCTGCCTTTGCCAAATCCTATCATTAGTGCTTCTAAATGTTCACTTATCTAAAATATCTCTTTATATTTATTTCCACAGAAATAACTCTTTGGTTTGCTTCCAGTAAGTCTTGCCCAAAGATAATTGGATTTGTCTCAATTCCATTCAAATCCAACGTCATTAACTCATTTTTATCATCTGTTTCCTTTCCTTTGATGAAATGTGGAATAGAGGTCGAGGTCAAGTAATCTAATGTTTACTGGATGGCGACTTTGAATTAGGCACTTCACAGATGGCATCGTATTTCTTGTCCTAACGACATCATCAAGTCTCAAGAGAAGCAGCATCTACAATGATCCGGAACCCTGCAAGGCAGGCAAATTATTGTGAATTCTACTTTCTTTTTTATGGGGCCCTGTTGATAATTTCAATGTGACCCCAAACTTCAATACCACTGGATTATATCAATTTTATAAATGAGGAGATAAACCTAAGAAAAGCAAACAGTCACCTTAAGATCATGAGGTACTGTCATGTTTGGCCTAACTTCAAAGTGATTCCAAGGCTTCAACCCTGTGGGATGTTAACTTTAAAAGGAAGATGCAGTGGGAATAGCAGCATGTGGCTGTGACTTGGGAGACTGAGGCAGGATTACTGCTAGAGTTTGAAGCCAACCTGGGCAATATTGTGAGTTCAAAGACAGCCTGAACTACCTCGCAGGAGCCTGTCTCAAAAAAAGGTGGGGATTGGGATGCAGTATGTAATGTGAGATCTGCTGCTGTAGAATGCTGGGAAATCAACATTCAGCAGAAATCTGCACATAACCAAGGGATACTAGTGGGGCAAACCAAGGATGCACAGACTAGGAGAAATGGACTGCGAGTTTAACTGAGCCTGAAACTGACCCTGTGCCTACTGTTCCTATGATGTTCACCAGTGTGTTATAGATACAGAGAACCAAGAATAAGCCAAACATTAAACCATGACCTACGAGTTATAGGTACTGTAATGTGGATAACATAGCAAAAGAGAGAATCAAACTTGGAAAAAGACAAATTCATTTTTTTGCTCTTAAATTAGGGCACCTTGATAGGAATAGTTATTAACCACTGAAATAAGTTATGTGTATTTGTTTGCTGTCTGCGTTTTTTTTTGTTTTTTGTTTTTTTTCCAGAAGAGAAAAGTTGGAGGTTTGCAAGTGGAAAAAAATTAGATCAGAGGGATGGAAACTAGAACACAAAACACTCTCATGTTTGACTAGGAGAGAATTTAGCATGACTCCTTATTAAGCACAAGAAAATCAACTCTGTGTGATGCAACCTTTCCCCTGCTTGCCTGGTATACTCATACAGAAACATAGCTCAGGCTTCATAGAGCTGTGACTGGCCACCACTTATTTGATCAAAGAAGGTAATCTTGCAAAGTTTGGCTAACAGTGAGTGATTAAAGTGGAGAGCCCTTGGAGCCTGGAGAGGGTGTGGAAGCAACTGAGACTTTTTGTGCTGCATTAGAGTGGAAGAGAGAGAAGAAGGGAGAGGGAGGAGAGCTACTGAGAAACCCCCAGGAAAAGATAGCACTGTTTTTTCTACTAGGCATCTAGAAGCCAGAAAAAAAAAAAAAAGATCATTCTAAGGAATAGCAGTGTAGATAACAGAGTGCAGTCCTGAACACAGTAATTCTTAAAGACTCCTGCAGGTCAGAGTCACCTAGCGGGCGTGCCACGCCTAGGCTGCTGGACTGCACTACCAGTTTTTGATTCAGTATGTCTGGAAGGAGGCCTCAAAGTCAAGTTTGCCAACAAGCTCCCCGGGTGTTACTGATGCTCCTGGATCTGCTAATGTAAGGAAGGGTGTCTGTGTTTAAGACTGAAAACACATGGGACCCTCTCCAAGCCTTAATGTCTAATTGCTGACAGCCCATGGACACGTCGCTTACCAAATTTTGCGATGGAGTTTTGTTAATTTTCCCAGGCAGGACTCGAATGTGCGATCCTCCTGCCTCGGCCTCACTCAGTGCTGGGATGGAGAGCATGCTCCGTCACACCTTTCATACCCTATCTGATTTCCTAGCACCTTTTTGTAAAGTATGTGTGGTGATAATAACATCAAACTAATGGGGACATCTTAACTTGTGAGATCCCAAAGAGACAGTGCAGGAAAGTGTTAATATGCATTGGTGTGAGTGTGCATCTCTTCCCCTTTGCTTTTACAGCCGAAATCAAAAGAACATTTCCCCAGCACAAATTTCTCCCAGGTAGTTCAGCTTGAATATCTTGGGGATGATGTATGCTCAACCAGTCGAGTAGTCTATCCCAGTGATAAATTAGAAATCTTATGGGCAGTATTGACGGCCTAATCAACTATGACCTCTCACCCTTTTGTTCTGATTAAACCAGGATTATTTTAAAATGAAGTAGAAGTGTGTTTATGGATAAAAACAAAAGAACAATTGCCTTCTTTAGATAACATATCAGTGAGAGTCATAATCAGTCTAAACCTATCTTGATAGCCCATCTTTTTTTTTTTTTTTTTTTTTTTTTTTTAATGTTCTCAGTACAGGATCTACAGGGTCTCACTACACAGATGGACTCTTAGTGATCCTTCTTGATTTTCAGTATCCCAAGTGCTGGGATTACAGGCATGAGCCATCCGTGCCCAGCCTTAATCACCATCTCAGCACACTCCAGGGTCAGGGCCTGCACTACACACCAGGAATCGAACCCAGGCCCCTTCATTTGCCTAAGCAGGTGCTTTAGTCCACTAAGCTATCTTGCTGGTCCAGTCCATCTTTTCGTATATGAATGTTAACATAGTCAAATGCATACACTCAGCAAATATTTATTCAGTACTAAGCATCATTCTTGGTGCCAAGATATAAAAATGAACAACAGTGACCAATAGTCTTCAACAGGAGATTTATTTATTTATTTATTTATTTATTTATTTATTTATTTGCATGTATTTGGCACAGGGTCTCAATACGCAGCTCAGGCTCATAGCGAGCCTCCTGTTTTCAGCCTCTCAAGAACTGGGATTGCAGGTGTGTGCCACCACGCCTGGACTCAGGAGAATCACTTATTGAAAAATAATACAAGCACTCTCTGCTGTGAAGAAAACGGCTTGCATGCACCTGGCATTTTAACCTGCTCTTGGGAAGATAGTGGAAATTGATATGAAGGATAATTTCTATGAGATAATTAAGCTAAGAATTATGGATGGACAGGAACAAAAATGTTTAACCTTGTTATGGTTTATGTCTAGTTGTCCCCCCAGAGCCTCATGCAGTTATGGGGCAGGGACTTCTATAGATTGAGACTTGACTCATGAGTCACTGAGATTATGTGATTAAGTACTGATCTAGAGTTTGAGAATTGATCCATGATCCCTGGGATTATGTGTTTTAAGTACTTCTGGGATTATGGGTGTAGCCTAAGGGAGATGCGCTGAGGCAGAGAGTCTGAATGTAATATAAAGAGAGACAGAGAGACAGACTGAACTGAAGCTGTTGCTCTGCTGCCCTGTTTGGTTGGCTGCCTCTGCTACCATTTTGTTGCTGCTCCGCCGCCATGAACTGGATGCTCTCTGCTCTGTTCCACTCAGCCTTGGGCCAGCCGAATATGGACTGAAACCTCCAGTAACTGTGAACTAAATAAACCTTTCCTTCCTTCATTTTGAGTGTTGGGTATTTGTCCCAGTAATGAGTAAAAAGTAACTAAGACAAACCTTGTACAAAGTTTATGAAACAGGGAAACTTTATTACAAAAATTGAAGAGATTGAGTGGGGATAGGTCACAGGACATACCAAATTATGTCTGGAGC
This sequence comes from Myocastor coypus, assembly GCA_004027025.1. Taxonomy (NCBI): domain Eukaryota; kingdom Metazoa; phylum Chordata; class Mammalia; order Rodentia; family Myocastoridae; genus Myocastor; species Myocastor coypus. The sequence goes on from PVJA010014266.1 coordinate 11,045, forward strand.
TTCATAATTTTGGCCAAAAGTAGGAAGTTGGTGAAGGATTTTAGTTAGTTTATATTAAAGAAGATTCTCATTGAGAAAAATTACTCTGTTCACAAAGAATGGTTTAAAACAAGACAAGGTGGACATTTGTAAAAATCGAGCAAGAGCTTGAAATAAGAGATGCTCACAGATGGGGCTAGAGCTGCTGTGGCCAGCGTGGAAGACGCTAGCTATCTGTGGCTGCTGAGCCCTTCACCTGTGGCTCATCCAAATGAAGATGTGTTCTGGCACAAAATATGCATCCTGTTCCACACCCTTGCTAAGGAAGGGAAGCATATTTGAAACAAGAGATGAATGGGAATCCCCACAATTTGCCTGGACACAGAGTAGGAGAAAAAAGCAACTTCAATTTGTCAGTGCCTCTGCAAGAGACTCCTGTCTCCCTGAGAGCCCCAACATTTTGTTTCTATTTTTCTATTGCTTCTTCTCTGCAGGGAAATGTTTCATTGGAAATCACGGGAGCAGATCAGGGCTTAAGTGGGTAATGCGTGATCAAGGGAGGGCAGGGAGTTCTGACAAGACCTTCCAAGTCTGTTGTGCTCCACTACAGTACATTATTACTCTTCACTACAATATATATTTGCATGTGAGAAAAATTCTATAAGGTGAAGTTACTTTGAAATTTTTCTAATGATTTGGATTTCTAAGTCAAGGTACTTAGGAGGATGAGGTTTGAAACATGCTCTTTTGGGAGGACTCGATTAAATTATTCACAGGTTTCTGTCACAGTCAAATTGTGTGCATTCATAATTTAATCAACTAAAAATTACAAAATATGAACATCTTAAGTTTCAGGTAGCCTTGTCCAACGCATAAATAAATATTTTATACATTTTCTCTCCCACATAACCATATCAGTATAATCTCTTACAGTTTCAGAACTGATAGCGTAAGGAGCATAACTGTGTCCTATGCTGTATATATGTGTATAAGATTTTATTAAGTTTAGATATTGTCCCATATGCTTTCTTCCTTTTCATTGGTATTAGGAAAAAAAAAAAGAAATCTAGATATAAAACTGATTCAAATAACTTGAATGGTAGCATGCAATCTCATATGAAAGATGATATAATCAAGCCTTATAAATTTTTATTAAGAATTGAGGGGGCCCGGCGGGATGGTTCAGTGGTCTAAAGCGCCTGCATGGGAAAGCTTGGGCGGCTTCAGGGACCGCAGTTCGATCCCCGGCACCACATGCTGCGTCAGCCCTACCCTCGGGGCAAGCTGAGCTGGCCATACAAATGAGAGAATAAGCAAACAAAGGTTCTGAAACAAGAAAAAATTAAATAAATAAAATTAAAAAAAAAAAAAAAAAGAATTGAGCCAATTATAAGTATTGACTAGGGGCC
>PVJA010014266.1:12532-47830 GCA_004027025.1 Myocastor coypus
AAAAAAAAAAAAAAAAAAAAAAAAAAAAAAAAAAAAAGAACCCAGAGTTTTGGCTAAGATTTTACATAGTACAATGAAATTATTTGCTTATGAATTTCAGTTCTGTAAATTTTGGATGTAGTAATGGTAAATGTCAGGAACCAGTAGATAATTCTCCAATATTTTTATTTTTCTCTAGCTATAATTTTAAAAGAAATAAAACTAAGAAAAAACAACAGTTGAAATTAGTTTGTATTGAAATTTTTACTGCAGTGTAAACCCTAGAGAAATTTACTCTTACAGTTCTTTTACAATATACTGGAAATATCTTTTGTGGGAAAATAAAACATTTTATTTGAATTTGAGATGAGAACAGGAAATTCACAAGCAGGATATGTAAGGATTAAGTATTTAAAAAGTCAAATTTGTGAAATTAATCCGAACTATTTAATATTAATCTTAAACAGTTAATCAAGTATTTATACTAATCTACAACAAAAACAGAATTAAATTCTTGGCACCATATGGCCAAATATACTAAAATAAATTTCATAGGGTTGAATATCAAACGTAAAGTTCAACCGAGATGTTAAAGGATACATAAATGGTCATACATGCTATAACTTTTTAAATTTTACGACATCAACAACCCTGTAAACTGAATTAGAATGTAAACCACAACTGGAAGGAAGTGTTCACAACGCATTAGAAATGCTATACCCCTAAGGCTGGGGATGTAGCTCTGTGACACAGCACCTGCTTGGCCAGCAGGAGGTCATGAGTTTGATTCCTAGTACCAAAGGAAACCAAGCAAATAAATGGGAGAAAAATTAGTCATGGAAGTGTATTATATTTAGGGCCATTCACACAGCTCAGTGAATTAAAGTGCCTGTTTAGACAGGCACAGGGGCTGGGGTTCCATCTCTGGCCTGCCATGCCATCCTTACCCCCAGGGCGTGCTGAGATGGTGAGTGAGACTGGTTGTGATGGCAGGTACCTGCAATCCCAGGGCTTGGGAAGCTGAAAACAGAAAGGATCACTACAAGTCAGGTCTGTGTAGGGAGACCCTGCAGACCAGTGCTTAATACATTTTTTAAAAATGTAATGGGCTTAATACAAAACTTTAAAGAGTTGTAAGAGAATATGCCAAATGTATACTTCAGATATAAGAAAAACTCATGAAATATAAATTTCAGAGGTAAAAATAGTAAAATAACATTTCATTTAACTACCAATGTCTTCAAAATACTAAATGTGACTCTGAAAATGTGGACTTTCTCATATTTTGTTGATATAACTTAATATAACTTTTCTGGATTATAATACTTGAAATTTGATTTAAATCTAATATTCTTTAAAATGCGGGACTCAATTCTAAAACTACGAAACATTTTAAACATAGAAAAAAAATGTATGAACAACAACAAAAAAAACCTTTCCAGAATCAAAGCTATAGTACCAATCTTAACCACATTTTACAAAATTCATTTCAAATAATTTTCATTTTCCATTTTAAAATTTTGTTATGTTTTAGAATCAAAGTAGCTCAAGTTTTACATGTAATTGGGAAGTATGGTGATCAGGAGTCACAACTCAAGTAAAAACTTTTCACAATCTGAGAAACTACCAGGTCCCTGGCAGGCAGTGACCATGGTGACTTTGTCAAAAGTGGACAACACAAGGAAGTCCCAGCATCACCTACGCTCTCTGGCACACATAAATGGTGGATGGCTACCTTTGCCACCTTTCTCTTTAGGTGCCCTCTCTTGATTTCATGTCCAATCATTTCTCTCCATCTGCACTCTCCTGAGTTTGCTGGTATCAGTTCATGTAGATTTCTATATTGTTCTGTACACTTGCTATTTCTTAGTTCCGTCTCTCATGACATAGTGCCATAAATGGGTGTGGCTTGCAAGCAAAAGGATTTTGTTTCCTCACAGTGGTGGACCCTAGATCTCTCCTCAATGCTCCCTGGGTGTTCAGGTTCTGGTGAAGGCTGTGCACTGCCATTGTCTGGCATCTTTATATTGTAGGAAGAGGACCAGCGAACTCTCTGCAACCTCTTGTAGTCGGGCACTAATTCCTTGCATGAAGACTCCATCCCCCGACCTAATTACAGCCCCACATGCCCATCTCCGAGGACCATCACAATGAAAGTTAAGATTTCAACACTTGAATTTTGGAAGGACAAGCCAGTTAGTCCATGAAAGTACTATATTGTATAATTTGTATATTTTTTATAGATATGGAAATATTATATTTTTTACTTAGCAGTACTTTAAAGGTATTTTTTGTAGTAACTGCTATACTAATAGTTTATTTTCTTTAATGTGCAATGTTCTGTTCTAAAGTCTAATAAATTATATTCATTTATTTTTTGATTTTTTATGGACACTTAGCTCATATTACATAATGAATGTATATTACTTTACAAAATTACAAGTTGTTGAAATAATTGAACAGTAACAAAAACAATTCAATAGTGAGATTCAAATAATATATTTGGGGGGTTGGGGTGAGGAGATAGCTCAGTAGGACAAGTGCATGCCTGGCAAGTGTAAGGACCTGATTTCATTCTCTGATTCCAAAATAATCATAATAATAATAGTAATAACAATATATTTGGATGCCTTTGGCTGTGATAGCTTAAAGAAAGTAACTACCCTATTAAAACCCAAATAAACGCAAGGTTTTCTTTTAATATAGAGATGAATTCCATTTTATGATTCATGATAATTTAAAATTCCATTATCTTTAATTTTCAAGACCTTTATAAGGTGCTAAACAAGAATTTGAAGCAGAATCCTACTCTCATCTTTCCCTCATGGAAGTTTTTTAGATAATCTCATATCTAGCAACAAGGACAGTTCAGCCTCATTTAAAGTCAATTGAATTATAATGTGCAGTTCACCATTAAACTGACACACATCTGCTTATTTTTCTGAAGCCAAAGGTGAGAACAACACTCATTCCTCTGTTCCAGTGGACTGGTACATAATGAGTGACCAGTAAATGCTTTTTGAAAGTATTGATTTTTAGCTTTGAGGAAAAGTTTGGGAGAGAGCATGTTGATGCTACAATTCAGAAACAATTGGTCATTTTATGATGAAGATTTTAAAGAAAATACATACTGTAAATTTCTGTCATCCTAGAAAATCTGAGGTACAGTGATGGTAAATTATAGTAGGCTGCCTTATCTGTCTTGTTGCTAGATCTCTTTGATCAAAGTATCAATAATATAATATCAAACATGAAAATATTGGCACATAGATCACAGCCCCTACTTAGTGATGTGCTTGCATGCATGCGTGCACATATGTGCATATATGTGTATATATATATATTAGACAAAGTCCCCCCAAAAGCATACATACTTCAGGAAAAAAATGTATAAATATTTTAATATTAAATTTGTTGAAACATTATGAAATTAATGCAAGTTACTTTGGAACTCTACATTGAGAAGAGGTGCTCCAAGTGGTTGGCTTTCAGAATTTAGTAGTACAGTGAACTGCTGCTTGGATAATGTTGGTCACTGAACTTACCACACATACATTTTTCAATTTTCAATTTCTACTCCAAGGACTAGCAGTGTAGTGGTTCTCTCTGTCTCTGTCTCTGTCTCTCTCTGTCTCTCTCTGTCTCTTTCTCATATCTCTGTCTCTCTGTCTCTTTATCTCTCTATCTCTATCTCTGTGTCTCTCTTTCTGTCTCATAATATACCACATAGAACGTATTTTTAATTGGGATTTTTAAAAAGTTGATATATTGGTTCTAACAGTTTTGTTGTGTCATTGGTTATTTGTTCTTGTTTTTCTCAGTGCATGCTCAGCTACTCACACAGGTGATGTAGTTTCTCATAACTGTCTTGTATTTTATTTTCTCTGAAGGTAATGATGAAATACTTGGGAACTTGCTGTGTTTTGGATAAGTGTGTCCCAGTAGCCTCTGTGATGAAGGATTGGTGCCCCAGGCTGTGGTCCGACCGGGAGGTGTTGTAGTCTTCAAGAGATGGGGACAAGTGAAATCAAAGAGAGATTTGATTTCATGTCTCTCTCTCTCTCTCTGACGCCTCCTGGCTGCACAGAGCAAGCTATTTGTGCTTCTTCCATGGGGCCCTGTCTTGCCACCGGCTCAGAGGCAGCAGGGAGCCCCTCCAAAGACTGAGACTTCTGCAAGTGTGAGCCAGAACGAACCTTTCCTCCATCTAGGGTGTTTATTGCAAATACTTCATCTCTGTGATGAAAAGCCAATTGAAAGTGACAATTAACTACAGGATTGTTCTCATTCTTTCAAATGTGGGTATGAAATGACTGCGCTTCAATTGGTGAGAAAATAGCGTTATATTTGGGAAGCTTAATTTGTGTATATTTGCTCAACAACTCTGTTGCTGCCTTACACATAAGTGAAACACACAATAGCCGTGCTGACTCTGTATGGTAGTGCTAAGCCTTAGAGCCTCACTATGGCACTACAACGAGCATGCAGGTTGGGACAGGCATCAGCAAGGCTGGTTCTGGGGAAGGACTGCCAATTTAAGTGTTAGCCATGGGATTACGAGAACACTGTACAACTGCTCTGTGCCTCAGTGCTCTCTGCAATGGGCTGAGAGCAAGCGGCAACTGGGATTTTCATGGTGGCGCCATGGTGTCGCACAGTGCAATGTGACTCCTTGCAGAATGTACACAGCACATGCCAACAGGGTGGCAATGATTGCTTCACTGTCTTGCCTAAGAGCTGTACCCTGTTGCCTTTCTGGCTTCCTAATTTTAGCATAGAAAGTTGAATCAGTCTTTCTTTCTGTTTTTAATGTACGTAGTACAGGTTCTACAAGGTCTCACTACACAATTGGACTCATGGTGATTCCCATTTTCAGCCTTCCAAGCACCAGGATTACAAGTGTGCTCCACCCCACCAGCGTGGCCTAGTTTTTCTTTAAGGCAAACCAATTATTATATAGAAATGCTATGGACGTCTAGAAGAAAATACTTACACCCATACTGTCCTGCAGTAAATTCATACTTCTGTGAGATCTTTGAAGGGCTAACCAGAAGCGGAAGGGCGCTATCCGCTCTGTCTCTTCCGGGGCACCAGTTAAGTCTATATTGTGTTTAGTTTTGTTAAAAATGGCTTGTTTTCATTGTATGATTTACAGTAAGTTTTTCAAAAAATGTATCACTTTTCTGCTGATATTTTAGGTTTTAGAGTTTTCTGTTCTGTTAATTTGGAAATTTGTTCTCAGAGCTGAGTTCTGTAATGCTTTGAAATCACTTTCTTCCGTGTAGTGCAGGAGGAACTACACACGAACCTGCTAAATTGTTACCAGCTCTTCCTTCATCTGCGCTGCAGTAATTTAAAGCATCCAGAACATTTTCCTTCCAAAGTATTTTAGCACTACTTTAATTTGTATTATGCCTCTGAAATTAGAGTACCATAAATACCACCAAAGTAGGTTAGTTTATAATCAGTCAACATCTTGATTTTCAAAAGAAAATAAATGTCTAAGCTAAAACTCAGAAACAACAGGAAAATGTAATTAAATGCAATATGAAAAACGTGAGGTGTTCTCTGCCCCTGAGGAAGGGGAAGGATAACCATAAAAGCTGTTTCCCAAAGACTAAGAGATTTCTATTTGAACAACACCTTTAAAATATATTTCATTGCATGTAATAAAATGCACACAACTTTAGCTTTCCCTGCTTAGTCTTGACAGCTGTCCACCCTGAACAAGCCCATCTCGTACCTTGCATAACACCCTACCTGCCCACATGGATTTCTGTCTCTCCTTCCCACTCTTCAACTGAACTCTATGATGATGGGAGCTCAGTCAAGCTTACTTGCTTCTCTGTACCCTCACAAAGCTGGTAGAGGTGCACCCAATGATGAATGGGTGATTAAATCAATATAAATCACTAAGCACTAATCAAGCAGCCTACTGTATAGCTTGGTTGTTTAGGGGCTGAGAGGGAAAGAGATCATAATGCCGAAAGCCCTCAGCTTGCGGGTGTTGGAGGGTGACCCTCAAGCCTCCTCGCTGCCATTCTGAGTTCCTTAGAGTCACCGCTAAACAACACAGTCAGAGCCCAGGGGCAGAGCGATCCTGAAATCAGGGAGGTTTCCCAAGGATGGAACTTGGTTCTCTGAGTGGGATGCAGATAGGTGGTAAGCACTGGGTCAGTCAAGATCTGCCGGCTGACTAACTGGACCACTACAGGCAGGCACTTACAATGACAGACTTGACCTGCATTATTTAGTAGTATTTATTTTAGTGAAAGCAGCCTCAGATCAGGGGAAAATCTATGCAAGGAAAATTCGCTTTTTTAAAAACTTCGTTCTTATTGAAGCTGCCTAGTTTTGTATCTGTTTCACAACTCTGTAATTGCTTTTTTGTTTTGTACTAGGGATTGAACTCAGGACCTTGAGCTTTCTAGGCAGGCATGTATGCTGCTGAGCTATCTCCCCAACTGTAATTGTTTTTTCTACCCCTGCAACCATGAGAACATAACAAACATGTGGGATGCCTGATTGTACCAAGCCCCATGAATATTAATCTAGCCTTGTAGCAGCCATTAATCTAGTCCTGTAACTGCTGAGGTCACCCTGCTAGCTAGTGCCCTGCCAGACTGTCCTGGCTTATGCCTCAGGTAAAAATGCTGGCTCAGAGACACCTGTCACCTGGATTTTGTTTGAAGCTATTTCACCCAGGACCACTAGTGTAAAAGAAAGCTGTTCACTGCCTCCAGACTTCCTTTTCTGGACACAGTGTTGTCACAAAGTAGGACAGAAAGGTTAAGCCTTAATGTAAAATCAAGTTTTCTTTTTGATTGGAGAGTACATTGTTGTGTAGGCCAGGCATATTACATAGTATATTATTCTGACAAAATGTCAAGAAATAAAAAATGAAAGAAGTAGAAGATATAAAGCATATTTTTGAGACTGCATTAACCATATGCATGCTTAGAAAATCACAGTAGGCTATTAAAATAAATAAGCAGACAAATTTAGTTGCTTAGATATGGAAGATTTTTTTTCCTCTCACACAAGGCCAACTAGACATTTGTGGTCCCAGTTTTCTGGTGGGCATCCCTTCTCTAAATAGCAACCCAAGCTTCTTCTAACTTGGGGTTATTCCAGAGCCTCTCTCTGGACATACTACACCAGCTGACAAGGAAAGGGGAAGAAAGAGTTGGAGGTTCTTAAATGTTATATATAGATATAGATATAGATATAGATATAGATATAGATATAGATATAGTTATAGGTATAGGTATAGAGATAGAGATAGAGATAGGTATTTATATGTATATATAGGTATATATAGGTATATAGATACAGATATATCTATCTATACCTATATCTATATACCTATATATATCTGCAAAAATACCTTTACTCAGAATTCGGTTCCTTGGTCACATCTAAGTGCAATGCAAGCTGGAAAATGGAAGCACTGAGGAAACAATAGAAAAGGGAACCTGGGATGAAAACTTAGTCTCTTTGTCCTGACTTCTCTTCTCCTATGAGTCATCAAACTCATTTTCTTATAGTTAATTTTAAATGAAAACATCTAATTCTTTAAAGAAAATCTTTCGTTGGACAGTAATCTTGGACTTTTATATGAAGAGGAAGTCATGATAGGCAATAGCTTGAAACAGAGAAGGTGTTTAGAGTTATAGAGCATGGAAATGGCCTGAGCCTGATTCAAGGAGTCGGTACTTGGCGTAGTCCCCAAACAGCAAATGGGCAGTGCAAAGGGTGTAAAGAACACCAGCCTGAAGACAGCATTCCAGTATCTCTCTCATGGCAGTGGGCCAAGGGTCACTGTCCTGGTGATATTCAGAGGGTAAATTTTACATAAGATTGAGGAGGTGTGGAAAAGTTATGCTCCTGTGTCCCTCTCCCCTCAGCTAGGTCAGTGTAAAAAGGCTCCATGTTTTTGTCCATGACTACTCAAGAACTCTGTCATCTTGAAGTAATGACTGTAATCTGACCTTGAAAATTCTTTTTGGGGGCTGGGGAGATAGCTCTGTGGTCGAAGTGCCTGCCTGGCAAGTGCAAGGACCCAGGTTTGATCCTCAGTACCTCACACTGTGCCAGCCATGGTAACCCAGTATGGTGGCACATGTTTGTAACCCCAGCACTGAGGAGGCTGAGACAGGAGGATGACTACGAGTCTGAGCTGTGTAGTGAGATCCTGTACCAAATTTTAAAGATACATAGAAGATTTTTTTAATTTTATTTTTTTATTTTTTTAAGAATTTTTTATTTTATTTATTTATTTATTTATTTTTTCTTGTTTCAGAGCCCTTGTTTGTTTATTCACTCATTTTCATGGCCGACTCAGCCTGCCCTGAGGGCAGGGCTGGGGCAGCATGTGGTGCCAGGAATCGAACCCCGGTCCCTGAAGCCGCCCAAGCTTCCCCAAGCAGGTGCTTTAGACCACTGAGCCATCCCACCGGGCCCCAGAAGATTTTTTTTTTTTAATTTCTTTTTTGGGCCAAGACTGGATCAGTCTTCCTTACCTGGCCCTGAAGGTCAAATCCAAGTAGTTTGCCACTTACCCCTGCCCTGGGATTTCCCCCAGACTGATCAAGATGTCAACTACTACATAGTCTTCCTATCTCAAGGGACTATTTTGGGTATAATGGAAAGACTCTACTAAAGTAAAGGGAACTTCTAGGCCACAAGATGGACAATGGTCATTGCTATATCTTTCTTTTTTATTCATTAAGGCATTTTTTGTTTACCTTTTCCTTTTTACTTTTTTACAGAGTAGCGGAGCACTAGATAGGCCTCATTTTTTATGCTGAATGAAAAAATATAGAATTTTATGTGATTATGCAGCCATGAGTATTTCTTTAGAGAATCTCTCTAGAAATGCTTTCTCTCTTCACAGTTCTACAGTTTCTTACATTTCTTTCTTGCTCACAATGTCGTGCAAATTAGAAGTAGTTGGTCTTATTTAAGAAAATTTGTCAAACTGAAAAGAATACTGAAGCCATGCCTCTTGGTGGGTTTTCTTTGAGTACAGAGGGAAATAAATCAGCATAACAAGTGCAAAGCAGTACCCAGAGGATGGCTGTTGTCATCTCTTTGGGGCTTATAGAGAACTGCACAGCTCTAGCAGCCTCCCCAGGGACTCACCATTTCATCTACGCCACAGCTTCAGCCACTGTGATCTCCCTCTTGGCTTCCTCTGCTAATGGCCGAGCTCCCTTCAAGCCAGAATTCGTTAGCCTCAAGGGACAGGTGGCTCTGCATCCGGCTTATCTATGCATCTTCCGTGCATGATAAATTAGCAATTGCTGACAATAAGGAGGAAAACACCACAGGAAAAGGAATCACTGAAGTTAGTGGTGGCAAAAGCTTTTCTGTACTTACTTCAAAAAGATTTGCTTGTAGAAATTTTTCATCAGATCCTTCCTATTACAGGAATAGGAGCAATGTTTGTAAAAAAAAAAAAAAAATGCTTTCATGTTAACTCATAACTGGAACCTAAGGTCTCCAGGAATATAGCACTATTTCATATGTTCAAAGAAATAAGCTTTCTCTGATGGTGTGTTTCTCAGTAAAGGTAGATGTGATCTTAGAGGAACCACTGAAACTCACTTTTTGCCCTGAATTCATCACTATAGTTTAAATAGTCTCACAGCCTTTGCTCTATCCTGCTTTGTGCCCTGACTACCTAAGTGAATCTTAGGAGACCTTAACAGGGAAGTTAATAAGATTAGCTAGTGCATTTACTGTGTGTCTCAGAGTACATTACCCAGAGAGATCCCATTTTTTTTGTTTAATAGTCAAAGCTGTTTTTCTTAAAATTTTGCCTCTGTTCTGGATGACAATGGAATTTTTCAAGGACATCAAAGACATGATAGAATGGGTGGAAAGAGCTGGCTATTTAACCTTGACTTTTTATTTCCAGTGAGTCAAAAGTCTTATTGAACTTGAAATTTAAATCAGAAATGAGTTACATGGCTTTGCTTCAAGAAGTCACAGGTTCTTATTCTGTTCACAGAAACTTATCACTGACAGCAAGAGGTTTGTTCTAGGGCACAATTCTTGCACCTTTGTGCAGCTCTGGATAGAGCAGTGCTGCCAGTGCTTTCCTAGTTATTATGAGGGTTTCTTTCTTTCTTTTTTTTTTTTTTTTTAATTTCATGTGTCTTATTTAAATATTGAAAGGAAATTAGTTATCACCCTTATCAATTTATTAGGATTAGGGTGACATCTTGTGGTATGTCATTCTGCCTTTTAAAATGATTGCTCAGGTTAAAAAACAAAAACAAAAATTAACCCTTAGATTTGTTCATATAGTATACATTCATGAACAAAACCCTCAGAAATTCCTAACTGAAGACAAATTCAAATGAACAAACCATTCTTTATTTGTCCACATAAATAATTATGAAAGGGCTGCTGAGGTAGCTCAGCAGACTAAGAGCGTGCTTGGGCAAGCTTAGGGCCTGGGGTTCGATCCTTAGCACCAAATACCCTGCCCCAGGCACATGGAACCAGCTACAGAATCTGGGCATGGTGGCACATGCCTGTAACCCCAACTCTAGGGAGGCTAAAAACAGGAGAATCACTATGAGTCCAAGCTGCATAGTGAGACCCTATACCAAATACATGAAATAATAATTATGAATAATTTAAGTTAGAATATTATCCTTCAAAAATATTTAACCATATACCATTTATTTTGAATTTTCTTCAAGCAATATCACTGGGACATAGGAAAAGCTCTAGAAACTGGTTTCAATTTGATCTTCTTAAAGACAATAAAATCCAGAATTAAATGTCTGTGCTAAAAAAAATATCATGTGATCACAGCTTCTGTAGCTTGTTAAATCCAGCTACATAAACTCGTCGGGGGAAGATTTTTATTGTATGAAAAGGAATGTTGAGTGCAGAAGTAAGCCTCTGTTACTTGGATCTGATAATTAGCAGCCTCTGCAAGGACTAGCGGTAATTATCAAGTGCAATGTGTAGAGTAAGGATGGCGTTAAGCTACGTTAAGAGATACATTTTTAAAACGTCTTTCAAAAAGACAAACTGAGCTAGCACCAGTCACCGCTCCCACCCTCCCACTCTGCCTCGGCTACACACATTTCAGCCTTCCCCCCACCCCACCCCTGCTGGCTTAGTGGTGCCAGTTGCTGCTGCTTCAGGTGAGTGAAGTCATCCTGCTGCCTACTATACCCAACGCGGGTGGCTTGTGAACGTTGTGCTTGTAACTTCCGTTGCTCTTCTCACTCCCTCAATCACTTTCCTTCTCTGGACTCTGAACTTCTAAACTGCCCTTCTGACAGCCAACGGAAACAAGCTTTCAGAGTTCGCAAGCACAACAGTAACAATGCTCCTCCCTATGTACTTCAGTAAGTTCCTGGTAAGTCATTGCACTGAGTTCTGTGCTATTTTATCTGGTTCAAGACATCAATGCTAAGGCTTTGCTTTGCTTTATGTGCTACTAACAAAGAAAAAAGGAAAGAAAAGAAAGAGATCATGGTTGGATATACTGTGAGATATTGACCAGAATGTTTAAACTCATTGAAATCTTATTATATGTGTATGTTAGGCTTATGCAGATAAATTATATAGCATACTTGTCCACACACACACACACACACACACACACACACACACACACACATACACACACACAATTTACTCTAGGTTCAGGGATCACACTGTGCTGTCCAGTCTTGAATTTGATCTCCTGGGCTCAAACCATCTTTTCATTTCAGCCTGCTGAGTACTGCGACTGTAAGAACATGTCACCATCTCCAGCTTCATTTATATCCATACTTCAAAATGAAAATGTCAGAAAAATGCAAAGTGTCTAAAACACAAGGTCCAGCTCCACCCACAGCAGTCCCTGTGCAGTGCTGCCCCTGTCTGCTGCCCTCCCCGCATCACCCTGATACCTGGAGCACTGGTGACTCAACAGTGCCCAAAGAGTGCTCCAGGGTGGGTCTCCGGGAATTCCATCCACACTATCGATAACTATTCTTAAAATGTTGAAACTGGTACTTTACCCCAAAATTAATAAAACGCCGTTGCACACTAAGATGTATGATGCTTCCACAAATAGTCATTATTTGTTCTCAAATCTTTGTAGACTGAGACCCCAAGAGACGACAGTGATGTGAGAAGATTGCCGAGTGCTGAAGCACTGGCATCTACGCCATGAATGCCACCTGATCGGCCATCATTGCAAAATGTCTTTGACGAAGAGGATGTACTTGAAGATGTGAAATGTAGTGATATTAACACTAATCCATAGCATTTCCTGATGACAAATACCAGATACTTGCATTCATTATATGTATTATATCAATTAATCTTTATTATAATTCTATGTAACAGGTATGTTGTTTAAATAAATAGATGAAAATCAAACAACTTGCTCCAAAGACAAATATTTGATAAGCAACAAATATATGGGTTAAGCTCAGTTGTCTTTTCTCATAACCTGTATTTTTTCCATAGGTATCTATCTGGTTGTACTACGTAAGCAGAAAATGTCAGAAAGGAATCATTCAATCAAATGGAAAAGGATTCTTTCTGCACTGGCAATTTTCATTGAATAATAGGCTGGTGAAGGAACAGTTGTGTGAACAAATGTCAGATTTATATACTTGTGAATTATTATGAAACTTTCAGAATAGGAGAGAAATCATTGACTGTCTCCTATGTGAGAAAGAAGAAACTTCTACCTCAGCTAAAATCTGTAATGACTTACTGAAGAAACATTTTCTGGAATGCGTTATATGTCACAAACAACTACTTTATTTTTCCTTCAAGAAATAAAAGCTTTTGCAACTTTCAAAAAGAGGAAAGTGCATCTTTATTTAATGTACCATAACAAGGAATTGGCAGTATGTTTTTTTTGTCTGGAATGGTCTTATCTTCATTAAGTAAACACACATTTCATACATCTTTGACTCACCAAGATAAGAAAAGATGAATACGATTTGCCTTTAGTTTTTACTTTAGGAATGTTAAAGTATGTTCTATATTTTCAAATAATGTAATTAGTAAGAGTTTACTTGATTATTCTGTGGAAATTTCTTTCTCCTTCTTCATAAAACAGATATTTTTTTCCACATTAGCTATTTTTATGTCCTATGGAGGCTCAACATTCTCTCAAGAATAACTTTGTTGGAAGGAATGAAACAGTGATTGTGTTAAACACTGTATTTGCTATGTTTGCATAAGTCAAAGAAGAAAAACAAGAAGTAATTAGGATTTTTCCTTTTAATAAAATGTTTTTATTCTCTTATATTTCTATGACTCTTTAAAAATTAGAATAAGGTTTTGAAATAAGTACAGAAAATTTAAAACTTTTATTTTATTAAAAAGGCACGGTAAGGGGGTGGCGAGAGGGCACACTGGGTCTAGAACAACCATAATTACCTGATTATTATTGTAAAAAATGAAATTGGACAAACAACAGAGCAGAAAATCTGACTAATACTATACCTTTGTAAAAAAAAAAAAAAAAACCATATTATTTTGATGTTTTAGTTAATTTGCTATTCTAACATAGTGTATAAGTTTCTGGCCATGGATATTAGGCAGAAAATTTAAATATACAAGGAAATATATGCCATGAAAAGAAGAGATAATTAAGAAGAAAGAGTCCAGAAAAATGTAACTAAAGGAAAACATGTATATGTGTATATACAACAGATATAAAAACTCAACAAAAAATTAATCTATGACCTTTCTGAATGAACAGCCTTACACATCGCAGTAATTATGCAGTCTCAAGGACAGCAGGTGTGATAAAAAGTGCTTGTCTTGATGACATGACACTAATGCAGTGGCTGTTTCACTCAGAATTTATCATAAACATGCAAATATGACTATCAGACATTTTGGTTAAAGACAAATGCTCAAAGTGATTGATTTGATGGGATCACTATTTACCCTTGAAATCATATTCCTTCCCAATGATGCTAAAATTCAAGAAACACTGAACTTGTAATATTGTAACTGTGTAAGATATGTTTATTCTTCAGGTTCATACTTGTAAAGTCAGTTCAACACAGAACAAGGAATCTGAACATGACTAGGTAGTGCAAAAACTCATAGAACTAAAAGGAAAAGAGAGTAATACACACTTGTAGTTAGATAATTACTCCTTTCTTATAACTGGTATAGAGAATAGTCAAAAAATAAGCAAAGATATGCAAGACCTGTCTAATTGACTAACTTGACCTAATTAACATTTATACAATATTATCCACAAGAGCAAAATATGTGTTCCCTCCTTCCACGTACATCTGGAACATTCATAAAGATATATCATATCCTTTGACTTTTTTTTTTTTTTTTTTTTTTTTTTTTTTTTTTTTTTTTTTTTTTTTTTTTTTTTGTCTTTTTGAGACAGGGTCTCGCTATGCAGTTCAGGCTGTTCTTGAGCCTGCTTTTGTAGCCCAGGCTGGTTTCGAGCTCGCACCAATCCTCCTGCCTCAGCCTCCCGAGTGCTGGGATTACAGGCGTGCGCCACCACACCCGGCTTCCTTTGAATTTTAATACAAATTTAAGAGAGTAATATACAGATTGTAGTCTCCGAATAAAATAGAATTAAGCTAAAAATTGGCTGTGTGGGGGTCTGAATATGTGAGGTATGATGGAAAACTGTAGGGCATATCTCAATTTAAAAAATTTATTACAGGAAAAGACGCAGTGTGGTTAATTCAGCCTACAAATACTATCACTTGGAGCACACTCCCATCCCACTCTTGCTACTTTCTGATGTAATTCTAGAAGTCTTGCTTTGTGATTGTCTTCAGTTGCACAGTTATAGCTGACTCAATATCCTGAGATCATTTCAAACTTTCACCTTTCTTGATTATTTTGACTTCTTGGAAGAGCCATACATTTCACAGTGTCAAGTCGAATCAATAATGTGGATAAGGACACCATGCATTTTTAAAAGCCTGTCTTTTGGCAAGAAGGTTCTCTTCTCCCTCTCTTTCTTTCTCTCTCTCTCTCCATATATGTATATATATATATATATATATATATATATATATATAATTTGAACTATTTGGAGATATCTAGATATATATTACAGGTAATTTTCAACCATTTGGATACATCTATCTACTTATATACAATTCTTATAGTAAAAGACTCATTGATATAATTTCCCTCAAAAACACTTGCCCCCACTTCAAATGTACTTATTCCATCATTCTTGCCACTTTCTGAAGCAGTTATGGAAATTCTATTGTGTTAGTATGTTTATGAGTTGTGGTAATAAAAAAAAGTATAGTGAATGCTACTAAGGAGTTCAAGGAAAAGCAAGCATTCGTTATGCACAAAAAAAGGAAAAATCATTTCCCAACTCATGAGAACAGTTTTACTCCATTCCAAAACCAAATGAAGGCAGCGTGGGAAAACTAGAGACCAATGTCCCTGTTATGGTTTGTATGTAGTTGTCTTCCCAAAGCCTCATGTAAATCATGGGGCTGTTAAGCGCCTGGCCTGAGGGGTGGAGCCAAAGGACCAGGGCGGAGACTGAGGGGCGTGGCCAAGAGAGGTGTGAACCGTCAAACTGACAGCACATGCTGTCAGAGAGTCCACCACCCCGACCACCAAGCATCAGTCTCTGGAGGTGTGGACATAAGCTAAAGTAATTTTAAAATGAAAAATAAAGTTGGACCACATGTGCTATCTAACCCTAAAGCTCACTACAAAACTACAGTGGCTGGGGACATAGCTCGATGGTCTAAGGGCCTGCCTGGCAAGCTCAAGGATCCAGGTCCCAGGTACCGCACGATGTGCCAGCCCTGAAACCCCAGGTGCGCCATGCTGGCCACCAAGTCAGGGTGTGGTGGCACACACCTGCAAACTCAGAGCAGGGGAGGCTGAGACAGGGGGATCACTATGAGCCTGAGTTGCATAGTGAGACCCTGTGCCAAATACATAAATAAAAATAAGTGACACAACAATATATGTAAAAATTCCCAGTAATTATCCAGGAATTACAATATAGGGACTTAAAATCATTGTATACATAGTCTAGAAATTAATCTATAAATTATCAATAATTGCTGCTCCCAAAGTTTTAAAAGTGTCATTTCCAATAGTTGGAGAATGAAATTATCATAAATCCAAAAACATAGATATGTTCAGTATCTATGTACTAAAAATAATATTTACCTAAAATATAAAACAAATGCTTAAATGTAAATATATATCATTTTTATGGCTTGATTTAAGTATTTCCATTTTTAAAATTTCAATGTTTCTTGAAAAATTTAATATTGTTACCAATTCTAAAATTTCTCCATATAATTAACACAGTCTGAGGAACTTTCTTTCTTTCATGTGTGCATGCGTGTGTGCGTGCGTGTGTATGTGTGGTACCAGGGATTGAACTCAGGACTTTGCACTTGTCAGGCAGGTGCTTATGCCTCTGAGCTACCTCCTGGAAAAAAAATTTGAAGTAATTTTGTGTTTTGTATATTACAGATACATATAGAAGATTCTAAAATATTTATGGAAAAGAAAGCTAACCAAAAAAAGCTAAAGTAATTTTAAAATGAAAAGTAAAATTGGAACACGCACACTATCTAGCTATCTCAGTATAAAACTACAGTAATCAAAAGAGTATGGTTGGTATTGCAGCAGGGACACATAGATTGGTGGAACAGAATACTACAGAGGCATCAGGTGTATAGTGGTTAGCATAGCTGCCTTCCACAATGCAGACTAGAAAGAGATTCACACAAATATAGTTAATTAAATTTTGTTAAGGTTGGAAAAATAATTCTATAGAGAAAGAGCAGTGTTTCAATAAACAACGAGGTAGAAATGTCTGCATATCAAACAAGCTGTACCGCACACATTTACAAAACATAAGTCAAAGTGCATTTTATATTTAAATGCAAAAACCATAAAACTATACAAGAAAAGCATAGAAAACAGCTTTTGACATTAGGTTAGACAGAGCTCTGTGTTGTAACACCTGAATACAGTTTTAAAACAGTGGGCTTCTTCTGAGCTAACAATGCTTTAATATTTCTAGAGTATATTTCGTGAAAAACACTTTTTGTTTGGCTGGCTCAGCCCATCCTGATGGTGGAGCTGGCATAGCATGTGGTGCCCGGGATCAAACTGCAGCTCCTGTGGCTGCCTAATATTGTTACCAATTCTAAAATTTCTCCATATAATTAACACAGTCTGAGGAACTTTCTTTCTTTCATGTGTGCATGCGTGTGTGCGTGTGTGTGTATGTGTGGTACCAGGGATTGAACTCAGGACTTTGCACTTGTCAGGCAGGTGCTTATGCCTCTGAGCTACCTCCTGGAAAAAAATTTGAAGTAGTTTTATGTTTTGTATATTGCAGATACATATAGAAGATTCTAAAATATTTATGGAAAAGAAAGCTAACCAAAAAAAGCTAAAGTAATTTTAAAATGAAAAGTAAAATTGGAACACGCACACTATCTAGCTACCACTGAACCATCTCACTGCCCCCTGAAATAAACTAATACAGGAAATAATCCAAAGATTTTATCAGAGATATTACCAAAGATGATGCACAGGTGAAAATTAAGCACATGAAAAAATACCAAACATTATGGCAATCAAGTCAATAATGAAAAATAAGCTTAGAGACTACCGTTCATTTTACCAATGGCCACACACACACACAGATGCAGAACCTGATATAAATATAATGGAGTGTCTTTCGGATTCAGTTTACTGCTAGAAAAATATCCTCTTATAGTGGATCATGAAGGGTTCTCCTTGCACATGGAGCCCACATACCCATTGGTAACACCTTACAGCACGCTAGTTTGAGATTTGCCTGTACTTGAACAATCCTTCATATGCTTCCCTTCCCTTGTCCGGTATCACACACTCCTGAAGGATATCACACACCTCCTAGCAATACCACCATTTTCTAGAGGATGAGATCTGAAGAAATATCTGGGGTTCTTCCTAAGTTGGGTGTAGAATTTCTTTTTAATAATGATTTTAGCCAAACTGAATATATGTTTTTTCTTTAACCTTTTTTTTTTTTTTTTAAGTATTATTTAGAAGCAAATAAGCATTGCAACTTTGTCGGACTATTTTTTATGTGGTCCGTACCTTGGGCAAGTTTTAAAATGAAATCTTTTAATTTACAAGCTTTTCACTGTGACTTTTTTAACTAAAGAAACTCAGTTTGTCATCTTTTTTTTTTTTTTTTTTTTTTATGTATTCGGTTCAGGGTCTCACTACACAGCTCGAACTCTGAGTGATCCTCATGCTGTTTTCAACTTCCTCAGCACTGGGATTACAGACGTGCGCCATCATGCCCGGACTTGGTGGCCAGGTCAGCGTGCCTGGGGGCGGGGCTGGCATGGCATGTGGTGCTGGGAATCGAACCCTAGTGCCTGCATGCTTGCCTAAGCAGGCACTTAAACTGATGAGCTATCTTGCCTGCTCCTGTCATCTTTAAATGGATTCTCTCTAGTGATGTAGTGAGGCTCTGAGAGGTTGGAAGGTTCAGGTTTTGCAGAATTTTGTGTATTATAAATAATCATTCATCTTATTTTCTCCAGAGTACAACAAAGATGCATACTTCACAAAGATGCATTTCAAGTAGCCTCATACCAGTAGATGGAATGCCCTAAGCTATTCTGGTGGAAAAAGAAGTTAGCTTTCAAATGAGAAAAATGGATGTCATTATAAATTCAAGAAGCTGATTATATATTAAAAACAGTGAATTATTATGACATACATATTTAATGAGAATAAAATATGTTCTTCACCATGTTTTCTCTTTATTTCATTGTTTTCATAAAGTGATTTTTTCCATTATCCAGAGAAACATTTCTATGACTGATTCTAACAACTATCTGGTTTAGCAGGAATGATAAAATCGGTAAGATTATATTCTTTATAATTATTCAAACCAGCCTATTGCATACACAAAAATGTAAAACCAGGATTCAAATTAGAGCAAAAATCTATAATTACTGCTATTCTCTCCACTATAAAGATTCAAAGCTTTGGTAAACTGCTCATGCTATGTGTACCTGTGTTTATTTAGCAATATTCATTTGAAGGAAATAAAACTAGAATATATTATGCTGCTTTTTTGAGAAAAAGGAGAGTATTGAACAAATTATAAACAAAATAAAGTCAAAGAAAATAACTTGATGCTGTTCAGTATTATTTTTAAGCATTCCATAGTACGCTAATAACAGGGATCACCTATTTTTTGGCATCTAAATTACTGATATATTGTAAATAAACATTCTGAATAACAGAGCTTACTATAAATTGTATTTTGGTATCTTGAAAATCCACACGATTGTCTAATGACATTTGTTCCTCCATTTAGGTGACACATTAACTTGGCCAGTGAACATACAGATGTAGCCATGGGTGTAATGGTTGGCAGGTCTTGATGTAATGACGAAGAATGTTACAGAGTCAGAATATGCTGACTCAACATCAGCTAAACTAACCTGCATAAATTATAAAAAACAAGAGCACTATTTATAGTAACATAAGATGTATGAGTTGATAAATTTATATAATGTATAAGTCCTCTGAAAACATAAGCTATAAAATATACACTGTTAAGTATTATGCCCATGGGAATTCATTCATAAATATTTTCATAGGTACTGTCTATAAATTTCTTCATATTTTTAAATAATATTATTTAAGTGTTCTACCATGTTGAGGAATTTTACATTTATGGATAGTATGTAATAGGAAAAAAAACACTTCAGAGTAAAAGCCTTCTTTGTTTTGGACAAGTATATTCCATTAATCCTGCAATTTACTATCTCATTCTGAACCTCTCCAACCTGTATGAAAATTACAGTCTTTTTGTTCCATTTATAAGCATAACAAATGTGCAAACCTTACCTCAAGTGCAGTTTTGCTACCAATTGTCACATAGCAAAGGCATCATGGGGAGTTGTTAGAAATGTACAATCCTGGCCTCACCTATAACGATCATCAGTTTAAGAAGCACTAACGTAATATACTTTTGACTGACCTAATTTTGTATAAACATATCTAAACAGCTACTATAGTCACATGTTACTTTAACATTTGGTTTATGTTCTGAGAAATATGTCACTAGGAAATTTCATCTTAATGAGAACTTCAGAGAGAACCCTTATACCGGTCCAGGTGGTGTGGGACAGTCTCTGGACAAGCCTCTTGCTACAGTCAAGCACCGGTGCAAACAGGAGGTATAACAGGTCACTGCAGGCATCTAAGTGATAATCCTATATTATAGTAACTTTGCTAGAAGTGTACTAGTACACTCTAAAATAAATCATAATAAAAGCATAGTACTATAGTAAATACATAAACAAATAATGTCTATAGGGTTAGTATAGCTTACTCTTTCTTTTTTCTAACAAATTTTGTTCTGGAGCTATGCAAAAGATGTTCAGGTTTTTTGTACTGTATTACCATCTACACAGATTCTAAACAAATGGCAACTGGACTTTCGTAGAGCACTTAGCTTCACCTCATATGTTTTCACTTGTTATACATAAATCTCTGCTGCTAATTTACTGTGGTGCTTTGACACTTCAGGATTCGGAAAGATTTAAGAGGTCAAAAAAATTGCTATTTCTTTACTTAGTGGTATCAGTGTTCTATGATTCCTGAACAAACATTATTTTCCAGTTTAACCTAGAGGTGTCTGTATTTTATGGTGTCTAAAATGAAGAACAGCTGTTCACATGTTCATTATGTACTTTTATTTTAAATAACACCACAACAAGCACAATGACACAACAGGACCATGACCTTAATACTGATAACATTCCTTGACATTGCTGACTTATAATTTACATATATTGTTTCTATCTAGAGCTATTTTAAATATCACCTTGAAACACTGAAATACTGAAAAACACAAATATTAAGTATATGCCAGTTGCAAACATAATGTGCTTCATTAATATTTTCCTGGTTAATCAAATGAAATAATTTAAAGTTCTTCAAAATCATGTCCGCTTGTGCTCATGGTTTCAGGATGCATGACTCGTCCCATGAATAGGATTGTACCTGCATAAATTTAGAAATGAACAAAAGGTGGTGAATAAAAATTAGCTATTTATTCTTCTTGCTTATAATTAGCGAATGCTCTAAGTATGAAAGTAATGTTTATTTTTAAAAATAATTTAAGGTGGATATGGTGCAGAATGCGGGTAATCTTAGCACACTAGGAGGCAGAGACAGAAAGATCACAAGTTTAGCCTAGCCTGAGCAACTCAGCCACTGAGAGAAGGTTTGTCTCAAAATAAAAAATAAAACAGATTATGATAGCACATGCCAGCAATCCCAGCATGAGGGAGGCACAGGTATCCGAACCATAGGGATTTTGAGGCGAGTGTGGGCTACATAGTGAGTTCTAAGCCTGTCTGAACTGTACAGTGAGAAACTGTCTCAAAACAGAACAAGAAAGACAGACAGACAGAGACAGGGGCAGAGAGAAACAGAGAGATAGAAACAGAATGAGAGCATGAGAAAGGAAGGGTGGAGGGTAGAAAGAAGGAAAGGGAAAAGGAAGAAAGGAGAGAGAGAGACAAAGAGAGAGACCGAGAGAGACAGAGTGAGAGACAGAGAGAGAGAGAGAGACAGAGACACAGAGAGAGAGAAAGGGAGAGAAGAGAGATGTAGTTCAGTGTGAAGGCCCTGGTTTGAACAACTAGCACTCTCTCCCAAATCATATGAACTCTGACAGTTATTAAAATGTATCTAATAAGTATAGTGAGTGGGAGGAGTCCTTAATATAAAATGGAAAGTTTCTCTAAGGCATACTGAAATTCTTGTAACACACTCACCAGTTTTCCTCTTCCTGATAAGAAAGAAAAATGGATGGTCTACAATGACTTGAGGGTACAGCACAGCCATCCTACTAATTGCAATCATTCCTACAAGGTAAAGAGAAAGGAATTACATCTGTAGATATGTAGAGACTGATGGACAATTTCTCAGAACTATATATGTCCATCCATTTACTGTAAATTCAATCATCAGAAAATGAGTCTAAAGACTTCAAGACAGAATCGATATGAAAATTTCCACTTGCTTTTCTTTCTAAAAATAAAACAAAATAAGTACATTACACACAGTTTCTTCCTTGCAACCCATCAAAAATAAAAGGCCAACTTATTCTGTCTGTTATAAAAACTGTATTCTTAGTCTAAGGTAAATATTTGTGCTTACCTCAGAATGCTCTTTCAATTAAGAGGAAAGAAGTAAAAAAAAAAAAAACCCTAAAAAAAAAAAAGTTTCTTTATATTCTCTAGTCACCATGTCTTTTGCCTGGAACAGACTGTTTTTTCATATCATGCCTCCAGAGCTACAGTAAGCGAGCAGTGTGGTAGTGATGAGAGGGAAATATAGATATAAAGGGTACAGACACATTTCCAAAGGCGGGATATTTAATCATCTCCATGCAGTCTGTGTCATATGAAAGATCATTACATACTTTCTTCCATGTCGTTAGTTGTCAAAAACCAATAAACATTAAATTATGCAATATTTTAAGTTTTTCTCACACAGATGCTACCATGTGTATGTTTACTTCTGAACATACTGGTATGGCTGGTAAAATTAAAAATAATGTATACACTTGGTAAAAACAGCATGGTCCTAGGAAAAAAAAACTGAAAAGAAAAAAAAAAAAAAAAAAAACCAAAGATCAATAGAATAGTAGAAACACTCCAAGCACACTGAACTTCCTTATCTTTGACACAGGGGCCAAACACCTTCACTGGAAGAAAGATAGACTGTTTAATAAATGGTGCTGGGAAAACCGGATTTCCATGTGGCACAGCTGTACCTATAGCCAGATGCACTACACTAAAATTGAAATGGACCAGTGATCTAAATATTAAAACAGAAACACTTAACTTACTGGAGGACAGAATAGTTAAAACTCCTGAAGAGGAGGACTTCATGAATGAAACCTTGATCACAGAGGAAATATTACAAAGAACCAATAACTGGTTCATATTAAAGAGTTTATGGGCAGTGAAAGAAATTACCAACAGAGGGAAGAGACAAAGCAAAAAGGAGTTTATCTAAAATACATAAAGAACTCAAAAACATCAGACCTGCCCCCAGTTTAATGACTCCATCCAAAAATAGGCATTTGAAATGAATAGCCATTTCTCAGATGAAGTACAAACAGCAAAAAAAAAAAAAAAAAGGAAAAATGTTCAATACCAAATGTTCTTGATCATTCAAGAACTGCAAAGTTAAAAAAACATGGAGATCCAAAAGGAATGGTTACAATCAAGAGATCAATAATAAATACTGGTGAGGCTGTAGGGAAAAGAAACCCTTCTTTACTGTTGGTGGGAGTGTAGACTGGCACAAACATTGTGGAAATCACTACAGAGATTCCTCAAAAAACTATAACTAGAGTTTCCATTGATCTAGCTAGTTCCCTTCTAGGTATATTCCTGGAAGAGTTCAATGCACACTGGCACAGAGATATATGCATGCCCTTGTGTATAGCAGCACAATTCGTAATAGCTAAAGCTTGGAAACAGCCCATATGCCACTGATTGATGCATAAATAAAATATAGTATTTGTACACAATGGAATACCACTGTACCATAAAGAAAGAAAAACTTGAGACATTTTGGTAATCAAACACACACATTTAGATACTGCACTGTGTGAGAAACCTGAATGATAAATAACAAGTGCAATGTAGGATGGACATTGGGAAGTAGGAAGAAAATGTTCAAATGGAAAGGGGAGCAAGAGGAGAGAGAAGGGAAGGGAGGCAACAGGGATTTAACAAAAACAAAATAATGGGGATGAAGGTTTCAAAAGACAAGGGGAAGAAGGCTGAAAGGAGGAGAGGGGAAAGGGAAAAAATTAAGATTTAATCTGTACAGGTACAGATTGTTTATGATGAATGTGATAATTATGTACCAATAAAAGTTAATTTTAAAAAAATATGTGCAAGGAAGCTAACATTTTACCAAAGGGCTTTCTACTAAAATTTAATGAAAGTGATTGAACTCAACGCAAATCCAAACAAATAAAGAGAAAGAAAATGTAAGGGAAAAATGATTCTCAGTTAACTAGGAACTTTAGGAAAGTGATTAGGTTAATTTATAAAAATTCTTTATTTAAAATTATGATTTTATTAGTACCATTCAGTTTAAAGTATTTAAGGATATTTATTACACCCATTATATATCCTTTTTGTTTATGCTTTTAAAACATTAAACTTTTCATTACCAAAATTAAGAACCAAGTTCAAAGAGTAATTAGGAAAGAAAATGCTTAAGTGATCAGCAGTGAAATATTTAAGCAGGCGGCATAGCACGAATATCTATTCTTGCAGAGCTGCAGATGTGTGCTGATTCTCATTAGGGAGAAAAGGAAAATTGAGTTACACTGTACCGGGGCAGTGGAGTGCACACACGCCTCACATCCTCCTTAGAAAATTCTGGCTGCTTCAGCATTGGCTTGTCTACTAACTTAGAACAGAGTGGAATTTTTGGCTTGGTTCTGAAAATGGTCCCCGCCCTACCCAAGATTGTTCTAAAAAAATACATCTAGAAGAGTAGAGATTTAGGAAACAAGTGAGTTGGTACCTGAGACAGCAGCGGCCTCTGAGCCTTCCTCATTAACCTCGATGAAGGACTTGTGAATTGCTTTGGAAAGGAAGAGCTCTTTGTTATCTGAAAAAAGAGAACCAGTAGCATTTCTTTAGTACAGGACACCTTGTTTATCCTTTTGTCAAACGGGTTTCTAGCGAGGGGACAAAGACAAGAGATAACGATGCAATGTTTCACTTGCAGTCCAAAAGAGCTATTGAAGATGTGACTTTTAATTTGCCCTTAATTTATATTCTCTAGATAATTTTCCCTTTATTTTTTATTGTCAATTCTCTATTGTTTAATTTTTAAATTTCCAGAAAAAAAAGCAGAACAAGACAAATTTTATACATTCCATTTTAATTTGAAACAAAAGGTGCATAATAAAAGCTCATAAAAATTCAGAAATAATCAGAATTTTTAGAAGATTTTTCTTTTCTTTGAGGGGGGAGGGGATGGCTCAGCTCACCCTGAGAGCAGGGCTGGCATGGCATGTATTGCTAGAGATCTAACCTGCATTCCTGTGCTTTGCCTAAGCAGTTGCTTTAGACTGCTAAGCTATTTCGCCAGCTGGGTTTTTTTTTTTTCTCAGCCTGATCTCTATTGCGGTAATATACACATCCATGGCAAAGAAAAATAAAATTGCTTTTTAGGTTGTAGAAATTACTACCCATTTTGGTTCATTGTTTTATTCAAGAATTTACAAAGATGTGCTATCGCAAGACAGAAAATAATAAACTTTTAGGGATAGGAAGGTTATTTTTCCTTTAAATTGCCTCTTTTCTACTTACGCTTGCATTTACATTTGATGACCATTATGGTTGAATGACATAACCTTCAAATTTGTATGGTAAAGTTCTAATCTGCATTAATTTACAAGGTGTCTACAAATAGAAATGAGATCTTTAATTAAAATGAATTAATTAGAAAGGGCTCTAATCTAATATGTCTGGTGTCCTTATAAGAGGAAATTTGTACAAGGATGAGTATAGAGAGGAGATCTTGCATGGTGGTTAATTTCATGTGCCAACTTGCTTGAGCTTTAGTGCCCAGGTAATTGGTCAAATACTGCTGCCAATACTTCTATGAAGATATTTTTGGATAGGATTAACATTTGAATCAGTCGACTTTGAATAAAGCAGATTGCCCTCACAATGTGGATGGACCTCATCCAATCCGCCGAAGTCCGCAACAGAACAAAGGCAACTCGGTCAAGCAAGCAGGCTGCCTCTGACTGTGCTTCTTCCTGGGGTTACTGCGGTAGGTTATGTATTTCCAAAGCATCCACAACCATGTGAGCCAATCTTTAGCTAAAATAAATAAGTAAACCTCCCTTGCTCTCAAGAGTCTGTCTCTTTCTTTTTCCTTCTGCACCTGTACTCATTCACTACAAATACACACACACACACACACACACACACACACACACACACACACAAATGAGAATTTCTCTGGAGAACACTAATACAGCATGTGAAGACAGAGGAAGAAGACAACCACCTGTATACCACAGAATAGGTCTCAGAAGACCAACCCTGTTGACACTCTTATCTCAGATACTCAGCATCTGGAACTGTGAGAAAATAACTTCCTGCCCTCTCAGCCACCCAGCTGTGGCTGCTCTCATGACAGGCCGCCCAAGCTAGGTGCTGGCTTTCAGTCTTGAGCTGACAACTGTTTCCCAAGATTAAAGCAAAACAAGAAGGAGAAAGGATGCTACAAATACATATTTTAAAAGGAAAAAATAAGCACAAAAAGTGAGTTATTCTCAAGTTTATATGGCTCCACTTTTTTGAGTTTTCAATTCTAGGAAATCAAATTCAAATTTTAAATAATTTTGTCACTGATTCCAGGCACCATTCAGTAAAAGCACAATTAGGCTGTTTGATAAGACTTTGTAAGTAACAGAATCCTCCAGCATATATTTCTTTCTTGAGTTTTCAAGAACACATAATTATCTCACATGCAGAGGAAATGAAGTTCATTAATATTTCTGAAACATCAACAGAACACCTGTTACTAGGAATAAGCCCCAAGGCAACAAACAGAGGCATTTCTGGGCATGTTTTTTAATAACAATAGCATTTCCTCATATTGTATTTGTATTGTACATAAATATAACATTATCAGGTAATCCATTTTGCTTTTTTCATAGTTTATATGTAATGACTAGAAGAAAAATTAAAAGCAATTAGGATTTTACATTTAGCAATTAAGGATAATTAGCAGCCTCAAATCTAGAGAAGTAGTTTGATTTGACAAAATGAAAAGAAAAAAGAAAAAATATAAATTATGTATATAAAAATATAAATTGTATTAAATATTTAACAAAAGGAAAACTATAACTTGTATTAAATAATCAAAGTTTTTTAGTTGGTAAAACAAGCACATGAATTACAATATAATACAATATACTGTTTAGCAGTTAACTAAGGCTACACTACAGTATTTTCCAATTCTGCTGCCTATTTCCTTTAGGCAATCAGTAATGGAAAGGTCATATATCAAGAGCAAATATTATGGCTGTGAATGCCAAAGTGACAGAATATAGATCCTAAAAGTAACAAATACCCACATTTTCACCTAAGCTCTCTTCAGAGAGCGTGAGGAGAATTCTTAAAAGCACCAAATGATATTTCAGTCACATCAATTTCGAAGTGGAAGCTGCCTCCAATAGCTATTAGGCCTGACCTACTGGCTGGCTGTAGCAGACACCCTGAAATAAGGAGAAAAGCATCCCTTCATTTCTGGTCTTTAACCCAAGTACTGTAACTTCCCCTGGTCACCTGTCTTTTCCAAGCTCTCCTTTATCCACACAGAACAATGGTGGGAGTAGCAGGAGTAACACAAAGTACTTGTAGCAAGAAGATCAAGAAAGCAAAAGTAATTCTCAAGGCACTAATTATTGAAGAGCTAAGAAATGGACAAACCTTTTAAAAAGAATAAAAGAACAGTTGCCCCAAAGTGTATGCAGGGGCATGGAAGTCTAAAAATACAAAAAAGAACTTCTGGAAAAATCACAACCATATTACATAAGGTTTATGCAGATAAATGATAACATGAGAAGATGACTTCTTTATTATGAACTTTACTTACAAAACACAATTTGATAAATTCGTTAGATTTATAGAGTGGTGCCTGGGTTCCTGAACTTAACTCTTTTCATAATTGTGGTCACAAACCAAATTGAACAAGAACCAAATCAAGTCTATTGGTTAGGTTAGGCTCAGTGTTGACCTTACGGGGAAATCTGATTTGGTTTTTGTCCATTTCGGTTTGTGACCCAAATTGTGGAAAGAAGCAAGCCCTAAATCAAGGCACCATGGCATATCTGCGTGTCCGCCACCACAAATAAGGGCCATGGTGCTGTGATCTCCTGTGAAAGGTTCTTTATGCAGAAAATTTTAAAAATGAATAATGTCTCCCTGCATTTAGCAAATATTGCAAATTGTAAACTTGAGTAAAGGAAATACATAGACAATGTGAATAATCCAGTAACCACTACTATTATTGAATCAGTATACAAAAAAATTCTTCACCTTGAAAATTATAGACTCTGAGACTAGATGGTTCTCAAGGTAATCTTCACCAGCTCTTCAGATAATGGAGAGGGTTATCTGTTACAATACATTCTAGATACTAGAAAGAGAATATCTATATAACTTGGCTATGGGTAGTCTTAACTTGATAGCAATTGAATAAGGGCAGTATAAAAATAAAATCAGAAAAAGCCTACCTATTAATATGAATACAGACTTTTACAAAAAATCAGAAAATGAGGAAGACGTAATAACTGACAACACAGAAATATGAAAGGTTATTAAAGATTATCATGAACAACTATATGCCAACACCTGGAAGAAACTGACAAATTCTTGGACACATACACCTTACCAAGACTTAATCATGAATAAATAGCAAACCTAGAAAAATCAGTGACAAGTGAGAAAAACCAATTAACAATACAACCTCTCATCAGAGAAAAGCCCAGGCCTAGATGGCTTCACTGTTGAATTCTATCAAGCATTAAATAAGAGTATCAATTCTTGTTAAATTACATCAAAAAGTAGAAGTAGAAGGAATTCTACATGCCTTCTACAAACCAGTAGTACCCTAGTATGAAAACTAGACAGACCCATAACAAAACACAGCAAAACAGAAAAAAAAAAAAAATGAAGGAAAGTACAGGCAGATATCCTTGGTTTGCACATAGAACAGCAAAACCCTGTCTCAAAATGAACCATTCTAAGTAAAGAGTCTCCTGGCAATATTCAATTTTCTTATATGTAATCTAGCACATTACAATAAGCAAGATCTCAGAAATCATTGAATGATGAGTAGACATATCACATTACCTATCTTTGAGTGTACTCAAATGTCACTTAAATGTCACGCCATAGAAACTATGATGACTCTAATTCTGCCTCTAACTATGGCTCTGAAGCAGTGAGGGACAACCTTTTAGAACTTCGGTGATAACAAATAGCCCACTGTGCCACAGGTTCACATCCACCGCTCTAAAGTCTGTTCTTGTAATAAGTAAAACATACAATATCAGTATTGTAACTGTTCAAAGAAATTTGAGAGTGGCAGAACAGGAGACAAGTATGGAAACCATACTTATACATACTAAGAAGCCTTACAATCTCATCAAATAGAAGAATAAAGGGAAAACAACCCAGCAGAGCAATGTTACTACATGAATTTCAAAGACAGCAGAAATGGAATGCAATGCTCAGATTCATATAGCATGATTAAGTGCTACACTATGTTTAATAAATGTCTAAAGATATAAATAACACCCAGGACCCTAAATCCTCAGAAAAATACTATCCCTTTGGATACACCTGTGGAAGAATGTGATAAATAAGTAAATATATCACAGACATGAGGGTTTAAAGAAAATAGATTTGTTTTTTATTGGTACTAGCTTCAAGCTAATATATTTTATGTTAAATAAAATATAGCTGAGAATTACCAAAGCAACCATGTATCTGAGGCCACCATATCTTAGTCTAGCAAACAACAAGAAAATACAAGCAAGTTCAGAGCCACAAACACTTACTCTGATTTTAATCATTCTGTGTGCTAACAATGCAACCTGTCCCGCCACCCCCACCCCAGCTGCACACAAGGGTCTGCAGCTTGCCTGTCTCCCTCTGCTCTCCCCAGTGCCTCATGCTTGCCCTGCACCAGGTATGCACTCAAGCATTAAATGAAATGGATCAGAACTTGAGGTATACAAAGAAGATTTATAACAGTGACTTCAACTTATTGGTTAGAGGACAATCAGCTGTCTTCCATTGAGTTAATAAGTCAAAGGCAAATAAATGTTTCATTTTTCATAGTTTTATTTTGCACACTGACCCCAAGTGGCCTTCCACCCCATTCTGGACACAGCAGACACTTCCACCAAATAACTGGCCTTGTACCTGCTTTCAGCCAAGCAGGGTGGAGCCAGGCTTTTTACTCTGGACAAGGTAGGAATGAGGCCAGTTGCCCTAAGTTCCTCCAGAGAAGGATTCAGCAAAAAGAAATAAAAAATCCATCTCTTTTGCAGACAGCAGGGTGAAGTAGTAATATATTCTCTCAGTCACTGGGCAAATGTTATTCAAGTGGCCTCTCCCCGTATGGTATTGTGCAGGGCACCAAGGCTCTCGGTGTCTGAGAATTAACATCCTGGTAGGATGGCCATCATGCAAGTGCCGCCACGACTTCCCTTTGTGGCCCTGTTCCCAAACACAGCCTGCGTCACCAAGGACATGCTTAAAATAGGAAAATGAAAAGAATACGATGAGAGAACCCTAGATACCAAAAAATGCCTGTGCTTTAGTTTCTAAAATACTTTTAACACATAATTTAGAAACTTTTCTAGAATGTGGGATTTTTTGAGGTAAGAATAGAATTTGCTGTTTATTTTATGAATAGATTTTAATTCATTCATTCATTCAAGTACTTAGCAGCTACAGTATTCCAGGTGCTGCTGCTGCACTGGGTATACTACTGAGAATTCAACAGTTCTTTCCTAATAAGGTGAAAGCAGATATAAATAAAAGTACAATAGAAAAGACCACAAACTCAGAGTATGGCAAGTGTAACTATGAAAACAAGACAATGTGTTAGTGAGTGACTGGGCTAAGAAGAGCCACTTGACAAAGGTTATTAAGAAAGCTGAGACCAAAGGAATGCAAAGGAGCTATCCACCCTGGGGGAGAAGATGGGACTGTAGCATGGAGACAAAAGGTAGAGCAAGGGAAATGCGAGCTGGGCATGTTCAGAGGTGTGAAGGACCTGTGTGGTCCAGATGTAGGATGCAGGGAGGGTAGTGAGAGGCTTGACCAAAGCAGCCTCTCCCACTAGGCAGGGTCTAGTACCTCTCCTCCCCACGCTTCTCCCCTCAGCATCTCCCCTGATCCCATACCCACCACTCAACACTAGGCTGGTCTCTGGGGAGAACACAGCCCCCCCCAACACACACACACACACAGTTCCTGCTTTTCAAGAGCTCAGAGCTCAAAGACATGCATATAAATAATGAGTACAAGGAAAAGGTGAGATGTGGTAGCAGAGGTGGGGGCAAAGCAATGCCTGGCTCCAGATGGAGAAAAGTAAATGACTGAGGAAGGACATTGCTTAGAGATGTTGACATTTGGCTTCATTCTTGAGGAACAAGTACACGAGGGAAAGCCAGAGAGGAGGACAACGATATCCTGAGCCAAGGATTTTATTGGCAAAATGGGAGAAAAAGCGAGTGACTTGAAGGTCCAGCTGGAGCCTGGGCCATGAGGAAGTAGCAAGTCAGAGAGGATGTTCCTACTTTCCAGAGCTTTGACCATGAGGCTAGAGAGCCAGGAATAAGAGCACATGACTGCTTTGATGTTAGAAGATACTTGGAGGCCGGAACTGTGAAGGGTGAATTGGAAGCACAAATAACTACAGGGCAGGAAGATCAAGTTCGTTGGCTGTAACAGTGGCCCAGGAAAAGCGGCAGGAGCAGAAATGGAATTATAGCAGTGAAAAATGAGTCCTCGGGTTTACAGGTGCAAGGAGAACGAGAACAAATAAGGGTACGATGTAGGAGTGGGTCCCTCATAAATCTGCAGCACTTGAGTCTGACCTGAATATGGCTTTCACTGTGTCTTCTTAATTCCTTTATTTTATTGGCTCTTTTATTAAAGCTCATACTTTATGCTGAAGGATTTAACACCCTCTTTCTCTTTCCCCTTACACCTTCCAAGAGGATTATCCATTAATCCAAATGCCGACACTCATTTCCATTACAAAAATACTGCTGCATTATAACAGGATTCTCACTACAGCTACACAAGCATTTTAAATAGTCTGAGAAAAAAACAATTTTCAGCACTGTCTATAGTCTATGTTTATTGTATGAGTCTTTATTGCATTTTATACAAATGGAATTTAGCATTAAAAGCAATGGAGAATCAAATTGAAATGAAGAAACAAACCTAATACATGTAGAACATCTCACCCTTGTCATTGCTCCGTTCAACGAGTATTAAGAATAAAGCACAGTGCTGGGCAATCAGGAAACGTTGATAAGAACTTGTGTTTGGGAGGTTTCAACTCTATCACAGGAGACTAGATACATAAAACAACATGAGATACGGTATGTGCCACAAACAAAGGCACAGAATATGAGGAATCTTAGCAAGTGATTTACTCTGCTTGGTATCAGAGTGCTGGCGTGATGAAGTTGGTGGGTCTGGGCAGAGGCTCATTTTAAGTATTTCAAGTGGAAGAGATTTTATACTGATGGGAAGCAGGAGAGACGCGAGGCACAGAGCAAGCGTGCAGTGTGACTGGGGCACACGGTCCCTGTGCAGAATCAGACAGAGTGAAGGTGGGGAAGCTGAGCTCCCAGCAGTTGGCCAAGTGGTGGAGGAGGCACAGCGGATCGAGGAAAGGCCCACTCTGATCAAGCGATGGGATGGTCTGAGAGTACACTGTGAGGTGCTTAGTCTTGGCCGTTGTCCACTAAACAGATTAGACTGGAATAAGATTAGAAGCCACTGGGAAGACTACTGAGACAGTCCAGCACAGCAGTAACAAGAACCACGTAAGAGTTGATATAGAAGGACCAAAAAATGGAAGAATATACTTGAGGTCTTAGCAAAGACCTCAGCCCTTCCAGAGACAAGGTTACAGCCAGTTGTTTCCACATTACTAAATCACATTTGTAATTTTTGAAGAAAGATACAATTTTCACTAGGTCGTCTAAGAATATTACAACGTCATGGTAGTGATGGCCTTTGGATGCTCTTAAATTCATTAGTCAAATCTACTGATAGTCAAAATAAAAAAAAAATTTTATAACTTTTTTTTTTTTTTTTTGTCTTTTTGAGACAGGGTCTTGCTATGCAGTTCAGGCTGCCCTTGAGCTCACTTCTTGTAGCCCAGGCTGGTCTTGAACTCGCATTGATCCTCTTACCTCAGCCTCCTGAGTGCTGGGATTACAGGTGTGTGCCACCACGCCCAGCTTCTATTACTTTTAAGTAAGTATTTTAAGTGAAAAAAGTAACACATATGCAAGGTAGATATATACAAACATATATTCTCCCCTTTTTATCCAAATGTTCCCATTTGCCTTTTTCTTTTTCCTTTCTACCTCCTTAATGCTTTCTCCCCTATGAAGTTTCTCAGCCTCTTCCCCATAACCCTGTGGGTTGTGTCATTCTTGTTGCCAGGACCTGTCCCGTGCACCATCAAAGTTTAGAAGCATCCCTGGCCTCTTCTTGCTGGGTCTAGTAGCATTACCCACTTGAGACAATGAAAAACATTTCAGCTACTACCAGGTGGTTCAGGGGTAGGAGGATCGTCCTTGTTGAGACCCCTGTTCTACTGAAACATTTCTAGCAGCCTTCCTGTTATTAAAGGTAGCTATTAAACTCTTCATGTTCCTCTAGGTCAGACATGATGCCACCCACCACTGCCACCCTCATCATCATCATCATCATCATCATCATCATCGTCATCATCATCATCATCATCATCAACAACAACAACATCATCATTATTATGTTACCATGAATTGAACTTAGGTTCTTGAACTTCCAAAGCAGGCACTTGTGCTACTGAGTTATACCCTTGGTCCAATCATTACTTCTTTACATTCCCAACACAGTCTGTTTCTTATATTACCTTCCTCTTACTAACACAGTTGTTTAGTAAAAGGAATGGACGTGGTTCAAAACCCAGCATATATACATGGAATTGCTATTAAATTTCAAAGGAATTTTTTCCTGTGTATCCATAAGGATTACCAAGTATCATGGACACTTTACTATCAAGATTTACATTGTTTGGTGATGTAAAATAGAACAACAATGTAAAAAGAATACTAACCATGTAAGGGAGAAAATGTGGGGTCTAAACAAATGACACAGACATAAAACGATATAGGCTTAAGAGGCAAATTTTTCAGATATACTATTTTTTGAATGAGTGGTTCATAAATTAATGAGAAATGGTGGGGCTGGAAGTTGTCAGTGGCATGACAGAGCAACCAGCACTCCAGCAGGACAGCTTAAGGGCCAGAGACTGCCCACAGAAATTTGTAAGGTTTTGTTTCGATACTTAGTATTTCTGAATCACTGAACTAGATGGTGCTTAAGCACGGTACATACAGGACTTGGTGGCACTAGGCTGATGTTTTAAGGAGGAAAATATTATTTTAAGGAGGACCAAAGAAACCTATTTCTTCTTCCCTTTACCCATTATTTCCTTTGTGACATTTGCTGTATGCCAACCATGTGCCAGCCTGTGCCAGATATCAGAAGTGCAACTAGGAGCAGGACACTGACAAGGACTCAGCTCTTGTGGAGGTCTGACCAAATGACAAGACACTTGGCATACAGAACACATGAATGCCCTGGAAAATTCTGGAGTTATTTAAAATTTCCAAGCCATCTGCATTGTTAATATATATTCATGGTCTATTGTCTCTGTACATAGGAAAAGCAATTAAATAATACCATATAAAGCTTCCAGATATGTCAGAAATTATAAGCTACACTGACCACAATAATTGATTTGCCACAGTACTGCTTCTCCCTCAGGACTGGGAGGCAGCAGATATTGTACTTATGTAAAATAAATACCTGAGTGTTTGGTTGAGACAATGAGGAATCACTAATCAAACTAAAAAGAGAACCATGTTAAGAAGGTGGAATGCAATTATCCAGTTGGAGTTCGGCCAGTTTGGTAAGACAGATTGTCTCAATTTTCTAAGAGAGCCTTTGCAGTTCAAATTATACTATGCTGCAACTGTGTATATATTTCTGACTCAGAGATGAAGAGTCCATGTGATCTTTGGAATGCCCTACATTCTTGACAGCCCCATTGAGGAATGTAGAGCCCTTGGAACTTGGGTGTAAGCCATGAAAACATTTACTCAGGGAAAGCTCATTTCTCTCATGTGGACAGGAACATTTATATTTAAGACATTTAGAAAATCTCTATCAGGGCTTAGGGCTGGAAGCTCTCTGAACAAGGAGTAGAAGTTGTGGTACTGCATACATTAATATCAGCTCATAGCTAGAAGCTACATATTGTTTAGAAAACATTCTGCACAATTCTAACTCTGACAGGTCAAGGGCAAAGGGAATTTTGATCATAGACTTCTTGGGATTTGCTTGTAAGCTCTCTCTCTCTCTCTCTCTCTCTCTCTCTCTCTCTCTCTCT
>PVJA010014267.1:0-23631 GCA_004027025.1 Myocastor coypus
TTCTTCTTCTTCTTCTTCTTCTTCTTCTTCTTCTTCTTCTTCTTCTTCTTCTTCTTCTTCTTCTTCTTCTTCTTCAGGGTAGGATCTACATGGTCTCACTATGTAGATTGGACTCATAGCGATTCTCCTGTTTACATCCTCCCAAGTGCTAGAGTTACAGGCAAGTGCCCACCACACCCAGTCTTCACTGTCTTCTTGTGCTGAGGTGTCTACCTTCTACCTTTGGACCCTCACATTCTGGTTCCAGGGATTTTGAACTTTAATTGGCATGCAACAACAAACAAGAGACCCTAATTTATACCAAAAACAAAGTGACACAAAAGCCAGATGAACTGTTCTTTTTTTTTTGTCTTTTTGAGACAAGGTCTCGCTATGCAGTTCAGGCTAGCCTTGAGCTCACTTTTGTAGCCCAGGCTGGTCTCGAACTCGCACCGATCCTCCTGCCTCAGCCTCCCGAGTGCTGCAGATGAACTGTTTTCTAAGTCCAGTAAAGTATGGACCCTTTAGTACTGGGCTTCTCCAACTGGAAGGTTTATTTGATGTGAGAATACTGCAAGGTTATGACGATAACTTGAAAGACCTCCAGGTTCCTAGCATTTTGGTGCTGGACCAGCCTGAGCAAAGTTGGGCATTCTGTGACTCCTGTTAACATTCCCCTGTCTCCTACTCTTCTGCTAAAACCCAAATGCCCCTATTTCCAAATCTCTGTAGTTCTCTGATGAATGTAATGGTGACAAATCAAATGGAGTTTTTGACCAGAAATGTTTCAGAGGTATTAGGTCACTTGGTTTTGGCACCTAAGATTTTCCAAAATAATCTGTAAACACAGGCAGGATGTTTTTTGCATAATTTGTATTTCACCAATGAAACACCATTTCTAACAACCCTTATGCTAATGAGCAGGCTCAATCCACAGCTTTGGAAGATGGTATTTAAAGCAAGCACTTGTCCTGCTGCTTGTTGCAAACTCTGGATTTGGAGTACAGGATCCTGATTAGGGTCTTTCAAATGCTAACCAGTTACTTCTGGAATGTGGATTCCTAATTAGCATGCTTCATGTATTAATTAACTCTCTCTATGTTATACATTACTTTTAATTTACACCTCCTATCTCACTATCTCTGCTGATGTGCGTTCATGTAAATTATAGAAGACCTACCATACTCAGGAATGGAAATCTCTCATATGGTATAGGTGGAAATGAGCACATGCCAGGTGGCCAATTCAGAGGTAGGTCTATGAAGGTCCTAGAAAGCACTTTGCTTTGGATTTAGGGTAGTGATGGAGAACATTTTATTTTATTTTACATTTCATTTTTATTTTTTGGTTTTTGGTGGTACCAGGGATTGAACTCAGGAGCTTACTCTTGCTAGGTGAGCACTTATT
Organism: Myocastor coypus; assembly: GCA_004027025.1. Lineage (NCBI taxonomy): Eukaryota > Metazoa > Chordata > Mammalia > Rodentia > Myocastoridae > Myocastor > Myocastor coypus. Next base: position 1,387 of record PVJA010014267.1, read on the forward strand.
CCACCGAGCTATCTCCCCGGGGCCTCTTTTAGAGAGCAGCATCCAAACTGCAACCCTAAACCTACTTATTCATCGCAAAGCGCCAACTTTGCAATTAAACCTGAATCTTAAGGTTTTAGTTTAGGGAGGAAAAACCCTCATACATTAACATCTTTTTTCTTCAAAGAAAAACAACACAGTGCTCACTTCGGCAGTACATATACTAAAATTGGAATGATGCGGAGAAGATTAGCATGACCCCTGAGCAAGAATGACACACAAATTTGTGAAGTACTCCATATTTTTTGTGTAAAAATGTGTAACTGCTTTTATCACATTCTATAGGGATTTAATAGAATATCAATGATTGATGGAAAATACCAATTCCAAGTTAAGTCTAAGCTATTTGATAATCAGAAAGACAGTGATGTTAAGCTGAAGTACCTATGTTATAGAGTAATAGTATCACTAAGATTCTCTCCTGGAGGGTTAAGAACTTAAGTTTGCAGTCCAAAAAATTAGAGCCAAAGAAGGACTACAAGGATAGCCAATATTTTGGCCTAGCCCTTCAAGGTCAGTGAGGACTTTGGACATAAGAGAACCTGTACTATAACATATAGTGTTGTTATAACTATAACTCAGGGGTGTCCCAAATTTTCTGTTAAAGAAGATTATGTGGCCACAGAGGAAAGGGATCAATGAGGTATACTGTGCTTAAGGAGAGTCACCTAGACAGAAAACATTCTCTCAGGCTTTTACAGAGAGCAAACTGGTCAAGTAAGGGCCATGACTCATCCAGATGTCTGACACTGACAACAGTTCTAGAAAGTTTTGTTACACAGATCTTGCTTTAACTTGGTCTTAACCACCCCGCAGTAAAGTTTAACCACAAGGCATAAAAAGTAAAGCTAGATTAGTATGCTGAGCTGTAAAAGGCTTAAATGAACAGCTTCCAACATTGTCAGTTCCACCAGTCACCCACTACGATTATGGAATATTGGACTATGTATACAGCTACTATTTCTTAGTTCAATGAGAAGAAATATTTTATACCAATAATGATTAGAAAAATTATGTCTATTTCCTGTACTCTGAATAACTTCAATAAGGACAACAATATGCATTCATTGCATTAATTATTGTGGCTATCCTACTAACATGTTTTGAAACTGTCTCATTGTTATTTCTTATTAAAAGTAATAAAAAATAAAAAAGAAGGAAGTTATATATCATTAGGAAAAAACACAGTTTGTCACCATTGACCCAGAGATACACTTACTGTTACAGTTTGCTAAGTCTAAGGAGTTTTTCAAGACATGAGGTTTGTTATGGTTTGTGTCTAGTCATTCCCCCAAAGCCTCAAGCAATCATGGGGTGGGGACTCCTGGAGTTTGAGATTAATTCATGATCCACTGGGATGATGGGTTTCAGTATTGCTGGTATTATGCATAAGAGTGTTACATCTAGCCTGGGGTGGATAGCCTGAATGTAATAAAAGAGAGATGCAGAGACAGACTTTCTCTCTCTCTGTTGTCATTATTGGCCTGTTGCCATTGATGCTGTTCTGCCATTGTGAATTGGATGCTGTCTGTCCTGTGCCATTCTACCTTAGAGCCAGCCAAGTGTGGACTGAAACCTCCAGTAACTATGAGCTAAATAAACCTTTCCTTCCTTCATTTTGGGTGTCAGGTATTTGTCCCAGCAACAAGAGAAGAGCAACTGAGACAAAGTTTTTCAGAACCAAAGAGTAGGCCAGGGAAAACTGAAGAAATTGAGTACTGTAATGATGACTCTGTCTCTAGAAGTCTATCCTAAAGTACCTATCATAAGAGTTACAAGTGAAACTACAAATGTGTGAACAGTTCACTGAATTAGCAGTAGAGGTTTTCTACAACGAATTTCGGTACATCAGTTAGACTATTAGAGTTCTAGGAATCACATGCTCTTCCCATTAGTCTGCTAGAAGTACCATAACAAAGTTTCATAGACTGAGAGGCCTAAACAACAGACCTTAATTTTCTTATCACTCAGGGGGCTAGAAGTTCCATATCATGGCATGGCATAGTCAGTCTGTGGCGAGGGCTGACTTCTTGCTGTGCCCTCAAACAGAAGAACGAGGAGGGTGGTCCAAGGACAAGTCCAGTATCTCTTAGAATGATGCTAATTCTGTGGAGTTAGGGCCTCACCCTTGTGACCTTCTTTAATCTTAAGTCTTCCTCCTTCCAAACACCCTCAATCAGGAGTTAGAACATAGCAATTTTTTTGAGCAATCATTTTAGTCCACAGCTTTCTCCAACAGCACTTATGAAAAGTGGAGATGTTCACAATGTTATTAAGCAAAGCTACAAAATGGTGTGTATGCTTGCATGGAAGTTTTGTTTAAAAAAACAACAACAACAAAAAAAAGAAGATACATGAGTGCATAGGAAGCTTGGGAGACTATTCTCTTACTTACTATCTCATTGCTGGGACAAAATCTCCAGCACCTACAACTTAAAAGAAAAGAAAGAGGTTTAGTTTGGCTCACAAGTTCGGAAGTTTCAGTCAGTGGTCTGCAGGCAGGACACTGCGGCGGGGGAGCTGCCTACATCACAACATCCTGGAAGCAGAGTGAGAAGGGAGGAGCCAGAAGGGAGACAGACCCTGGGGTCACACTTCCAGGGATCTGCAGCCTCTATCTCCCAAAATTAGGTCAGCTATTTCACCCAGTAACTCAACTGTCGTCAAAAACTCTACTTATCAACACAGGATGCCTTCAAAGCATGTCAATTATGGAAATGAATAAGACTCTCAATTTCTTTTTTTTTTTTTTGTCTTTTAGAGACAGGATCTCTCTATGCAGCTCAGGCTGGCCTTGAACTCACTTTGGAAGCCCAGACTGGTCTCAAACTAGCACCAATCCTCCTGCCTCAGCCTCCCAAGTGCTGGGATTACAGGCGTGTGCCACCATGCCTGGCTCATGACTCTCAATTTCTTTATGCTTGCTGTTATTTTCTTATTTTTTATTTCAAAAAATTTTAAGTGTTAATATATAATACTTTCTCAATATGAAAATTGCATTTAAAATATGTTATTAGGTCAGAATAAGGTGTTCTATTAGGGAGAAAATGAGGTCTAAATTGTTGGCAATTAGGAAAGAAAGAACAAAGAGGGAATTGACGTTTCCACAAAGCTGTGCTGAAGACTCCCTTTGTAATATGGCCACAGCTTCCGTCTCTGTTAGACTGAATAGCAGTTAATACTGAGTAGCCAGTGCTCATGATAATGATTTGAATCCCACTCTTTCTGGTTGATGTCTGTCTGTCTTTGGTAAGTTTCCCTGTTCCAGTTGCCTCTGAGGCAAGAATGAAGTCATCCTCAGCCCACTGGCTTCCTGTAAGCTGCACTGAGAAAGGTCTTGGCACAGAGCCTTCCACAGACAAAGGTGCCCAGTATGTCAGTGCTCCTGCTATCTTGCACCTAAAAGTGCTCAGCTCTTTGCACCATTGTCTTGGCCAACATTTCTCTTGTGTTCCTAGGAAGGGTTCTTCATTAATGTTAACATTGCTAGACATAGCAAATGGAAATACATATCAGTTGGGCAAAAGCAAGATTCAGAGAAACCATAACCACTTTGAGTATAAGTATGCACTACATATTACTGATAACGGTGGTAGCGACTAAAAATTGATCTCTTTTCCCTCTATGGTACAAATTAACTGACGGTCTTGCATCCAGCAATTCTAATTAGCAGAGATATGAGATCAGTATTGAAAATAGTGAAGCTTTGTTAATCATGTAGTCCAAACCTGCTCGGATTGAATTCCTGGTGCTGGTATTTTCTTATGGTGAGGAGTGTATGATGTACCCTGTACAGATCGGTCCTTGCTGTTGGGCGTGTGATACCTGCAACGTTCAGTCAGATAAGGAAACGTGTCCTTTGGTAGCTACATGATTTTGGGAAAACTATATAATCTCATTCAGTTTCAAAGTTCTTAACAGCAAAGTGGGGCTAATAGTATCTTCTTCATTGTGAGAATGTAATAAAATGAGATAATACTGTTAGCAAGACCGATGTAAAACATTTGGCATTTACATCATATATTCAACAAAGAATTATCTGTTGCCACTAGTTCAAAAACAAATGAATAAGATAGATGTTAGACTTCACCTCTTTTCCACAGAATGTAGAAGCCACAGAAGGAGGAGCCACAGCAAACGTCCCTGGAAGGTTTGTGGTTGAGTGTGCTTGGCTGTAGAAGATCCTCTACAAGAGTCTCTCCTCTGACACCAGGGAACCAGGCCTGTGACAGAGAAGACCTTTAACGACTCTGCAAAGTTGGTGCAAATCCCTTAAGTCAAAGCCACCAGCTGAGAGGTCTGTGTGGTACTTGGATGCTGGTTGGAAGTAGCCTATGAAAGGTACAGGCTCGGCTTGGTGCACATGAGTGGGGGGGGGTTTAACCCAGGAAGGGGCTATGGTGGGCAGTGTGGAAGTGGCAGAGGCATTCTCCTGGTGGTCACAGTCCTTTATCCCTATGACTTTCCTTGCCTGGAGAAATGGTAAACACAGGAAAATTATCTCTGTTTCACTTCCTACGTTCAGATCTGGCATGCTCACACTTCACTGGCAGAGCTGAATTTGCATGGCAAACACTGGCTGCAAGCAAGCCAACTTCTATTTCCAGCCTTGCACAAAACGGAAGGCTTCCTGGAAGTGGGCGTGGATCTGAGTGCACTGGATGCTTCTCAACCCAACAGAGGCCTGTGAAGGTGAAGGGGTTGTAAACATAGCTATCTGGTGAGCCGGGCCTGCCGTCAATCCAGAGAGCCAGCATTGCTCCTGGGGTCCAGAGTACGTGAGCCATCCGCTACTTGCTGTTGAGGTCCTCTTCGATGCTGAGATGCAGCTCTGGGCCTCTCTTCCCCCGGCTTTCCCCTCCTTTCTCTCTAGGGATAAATCTCCATCTTTACCCCCATTCTAGCATCTGAAGCTTGGCAGTATTGCATCAGATCTCTCCGGGCTGCCACCTGAGATGCTAAGCACCACAGCTGCTCTTGAATCCCTTATCTCTGTGTGCAACTGACAAGCAGCTTTGCTCTTTGAAGTCTGCCCTTGCTTACCAGACTGCTCTTTTCCTTGTCACCTGCAGCTTGCTGCTCTGGCTACCTCTACCTCTGACATCTCTCTGTGAGTCTGGCTCACCTCACCACCCCAGCAGGTTTCCCAGCTTGCTATGGTTAAGGGTTATGAGAAAGTAAACGTCTTCACAGACCAAGCTCAGGCCATGAGAATTTACAGCCAGGGAGCCTGAGCCAGCTGCTACTCGTCTCTCCTGTATACAGGAGCAAGCGTAACACCCGCTCCAGGTCCACACTGCCAGCCAATCACTTTGCCTATTAAACGGCTACCGATGTGTCCTGTACCAGCAGCCACACCATTTGTTAAGATCACAAGGCATTTCCTCTGCGCCAAAGATGGGACTGTGATTGTATCCCCTCCAAAATAAATACTTTGCATGGTTCTGAAAAATTCTAGCAATTAGTCTGGACCATCACCTCTAATTAGCCACTGGCAAACACAATCGAGATAATAAAGCTTATGGAGAGGGAAGCAGGAATAAGCACCAGCTTCTGAGTCTACTGGGGAAGTGACCCTGATGAATCATTTAATAGTCACCGTAATGTAATTGTGCAGGTCTGTTGTACACACACCACAGAGAACATATTAAGTGGGTCTGAGCCATAAGAGAGTCTTAATGATTAATTTGCCATATGCTCCTGGAAATTTTCACTTTTTTTTTTTGACAAACAGTACAAATCTACTCTTTGTCTTATTAATAAAACCATCAAGAAAATTTGCTTTTCTTTCCATCTCGCTAATGACTCTCTCTAATTCACATGGATTTTCAGGGGTTGGTCTTTTTAAAAAATTACATTTAAATTCCCTAGGAAGTTAGAACGCAGCTATTTACTCTCTTATTATGTGTTTGATTTCCATTGCTGGCAATTGCTTTTTAATCATTTTTATTGGCTATTCCACAGTGACATCACAGGGAAGATAATTGTTATTCTTTCATTTTACAGAGAAAATATCACTGTGGGGTTAAGTGGCACCCCTGAGATCCTAGTGAGATCTAGATATGAACCAGGCCTCCCAATTCCAATATGGCTCAGGCTAAAAGCTCCACTGCTCTGCAAGGCAAACCAACCAGGAGTAGGGATGCTTGCTTCTCAGCAAGACCTTTGCCTGTCCAAAACTCAGTTTCCAGAACTGTAAAATGGGCTTGGATAGGACACTCTAAGAACTCACGAGTTAGTCTTGACTGTCACCTAGAATGGGTTAAGAAGTGTCCTGAGTAGTGGCGGGGAGCCTATGGCATGTATGCATGGCAGGTTCTTTGTACCACTGACAACTCTAGAAGGTTCACCATCGCTGGTGAAAGAGAAGTGATTGGATTGTGGGGGTACTGACCTCACTCAGGAAGGGGATAATTCCACTGGTAGCTGAGTAGGCTCCTTGGAGGTGAGGTCTCTTGGCAAAGGTAGGTCCCTAGGGACTCTTTGAAATGTATACTTTGCTTCTGTACCTGCTCTTTGCAGTTCTATGAGGGGAGCAGCTCTCGTTCTCTGTGTTTTTCTGCCATGATGTTTCTGTTGCGACACAGGCCCTAAGGCAATGGAATCAGCTGGTCATGGACCCAATCCTTGACCATTGTAAACCAAAATACATCTTTCCTCCCTTGAGTTGTTTTTCTCAGGCATTTCTTCACAGTGGGAAAAACCTAACATAGTACCTGATGAAGTGATGCATAGGGGAGGGTTTTGGGGGCTGTACATACCAAAGGGGGTTCAGCATCAGCAGAAAGGGGTGCCCCCCTTTACTCTGCCTACTTTTCCTGAAGGCCAGGGTCTAGCTAGTTTCTGGGATAGCTGCTTTGGAGACCGGTCTTTTTCTCTCCCGTGTGGGTAGTTTTTAGTGGCACAGGGTGTTGGGCATTCAGGAGGCTGCTTTGTGGATATTTCAGCCTTATCCAGGTGACTCAGATGCCAGAGCACTCAGCGGCCCTCTGAGTGATGGCTTTGGGCTCCCATGTGAAAGTTCAAATAGGTCTCTACTGAAGGGGACTTTGGTAATTACTTGGAAATATTACAGAGCAGAGGGGCAGGGCTGGGGAGGTTGGAGAGGCAGGTCTCAGCCCAGCTGTGGTGACGATGAGGCCGAGTTGCTCAGGGCGAGCAGGTGAGCATAGGGTGCACTTAGAGGAGGGTGTGTCAGTCACCTGCCAACTCTTCCTTTCCTGCTCCATCGTGGTTTTTTTTTTTTTTTTTTTTTTTAACTCACCATCTCTGTGCCATGGCAGCCTATAGAAATCACCAGCCTTATCTACTCTTTCCTGAGAGCTGGTAGATTTTGCATGGTCTTGAAAAATTCTGGTGATCATCTTGCACTATGATCTGTAACGGCTCCTGGCAAAAAGAGCAGGCAATAGGTGTCAGTGGCAGGGGCTGTCCTCACTTAAAGACACCTTTGTTCATGTAAGAACGTGGAGCGCCCTTAGGTAGACACATGGCTTAGGGAGTGGGAAGAAAAAACATGGCCTTTCTCACAGTGGCTGCGGTGCTAGGTATCAGTATCTTCCCCAAATTGTCTCAGTTTTCTTTTTCTTTTTTTGGTGCCAGGAATCAAATTGAGGCCCACATTATTTCTTCACCAAGGAAATTCCATGCCTCACAAGTGAGGAAAACACGTGTAGAGATTCTACTGGTGTGTTTTCTGCTTATTCATATTTGGGATTGCAATGGCTTAGGTTCCTTCTCAGATTAGGATCTTCCTCCTCTTTGTAGAGGGAGAAAAGGACTCAGGTTATATTAATGGGGTGTAACAGGTTGGATCACAGCTTCCCAAGTGTGTATCAGAGTCCTAACCTTCAGATCCTGTGAGTTCAGGGTTATTCAGATGTGGACTTGAGAGAGAGAGAGAGAGGGAGGGAAGGAGAGAGAGAGAGAGAGGGAGGGAGAGAGAAAGAGAGACAGAGGGGGAGAGAGAGAGGGAGAGAGGGAGGGAGAGCGAGAGACTGCACATGTGTACATGCGTGTGCACACATGTGCTTACAAGTCAGGGGGGAATGTTGGGTGTTGGATCCCTGGTCCTGCATATGGTAGGCAAGAGGCAAGACCTTTACTACTCTGAGCTGCATCCCCAGCCCTAACTGGCCTTATTGGGAAAGGTTCTTTGAGGATGTGACCGGCAGAAGGATGTTGATATGAGTTTGTCTTGGATTACCCAAGTGGGCCCCAACTCCAAAGACTGATGACTTCTTAAGACTTAGGCAGAGGGTGATGGGACAGTCAAGAGAGTCCAGGGGAAGAAATACAAGCAGGCCATGTAAGGATGTGGCAGGACTTGGAACTATGTAGCTCTAAATCAGGACTCTGGAATGCCCAACGATACTGATGCCAGAAGCTACAGAAGCCTAGAGAGGCCAGGACAGCATGTACCCTGGAGCCTCTAGAGACAGTGCCCTGCTGATACCCTAATTTTTTTTTTTTTTTTTTTTTTTTTGTGTGTGTGTTTTTGAGACAGGGTCTCTTTATGCAGTTCAGGCTGGCCTTGAGCTCACTTTTGTAGCCCAGGCTGGTCTCGAACTTGCGCTAATCCTCCTGCCTCAGCCTCCTCGAGTGCTGGGATTACAGACGTGCACCACCATGCCCCCCTGATACCTTAATTTTGGCTTTCACTCTCCAAAACTGGGAAAGAATGTCTCAGTTACTTTTCTCTCATTGCTGGGACAAAATGCCTGACACCTAAAATCAAGAAAGGAGAGGTTTCTTTCTTTCTTTCTTTTTTTTTTTTTTTTTTTTTTTTGTCTTTTAGAGACAGGGTTTCACTGTACGGTTCAGGCTGGCCTTGAGCTCAGTTTTGTAGCCCAGGCTGGTCTCGAACTCTTACCGATCCTCCTGCCTCAGCCTCCCAAGTGCTGGGATTACAGGTGTGCGCCACCACGCCTGGCTGAGAGGTTTCTTTAGCTCACAGTTCATGGAGGTTTTAGTCCACACTCAGCTGGCTCTAACCCAAGTGCCACATGGCAAGGCCAGCAGTTCATGGTGGTGAACAACAGCAAAACAGCAAGAGCAAAAAGGCAGGAGCAGCGGCAGCAGTAGTAAGGGCAGAGAGCAAACCTCTCCCTCTTCCTTATATTGCTTTCAGATTATCTAGCGGTGCAGCTCTCACACTCATAATCCTGGCACTGGATTATGAATTAATCCCAAATTCTAGAAACTCACCCCAATGACTGCATGAGTCTTTGAAGGGATGCCTAGATACAAACCATAACAGCCATAACAGAGAACAAAGCCACCTCATCTGTGGTGATTCTTTCTTTCTTTCTTTCTTTCTTTCTCCTTGTCTTTATTTTTCTTGTAATGAGAATTGCAAGAAACCCAGTGAACACTGAGCTGTTTCATCCCCATCCTGTTTATTTCTTTTAAATCTGGAGTCAAAGTCTAAATTGCCCCGGTTGCTTTTCTGTGTGTGTGTGTGTGTGTTTTGTATTCAGCAGAGTCTACAGGTTCTTGTACACCGATCGGACTCGTAGTGATCCTCCTATTTTCAGCCTCCTAAGTGCCAGGGTTATAGGCGTGCACCACACCCAGTCTCAATCACCATCTCAGTGTGCCCTGGGGGCAGGGCATGGCACAGCACATGGGGGATCGAACCCAGTCCCTGCGCCTGCCTAAGCAGGCACTTTAGTCCACTGAACTATCTGGCTGGCCCTACCCAGGTTGCTCTTGAACCTGTGTTCCTCCTGCCTCAGATTCCTGAGCAGGAAGAACTATAGGCATACACCACCACCTCTGATGGAATTTTTTCGGGGTTGGGGTGTGGGACTAGGAATCAAAGTGCTGATCATGAATCATGATTGCTAGGTAGGCACTGTGACACGGAGCCATACCCCCAGCCCTCGCACAGCAATTCTTTATACGCTAGGAAATTTACATGGGGTAAAGGTATGGGTAAGATTGGATAAGGGTTTCCCTTTCTAGATGGTAGATGCTTTTCTCCTGCAATACAGTATCTAAAATCAAGCACATTTTACCCTATATGGGTATCTTCCTTTTCTTTCTGGTCTAGGGTATCCATAGCTCTACAAGATAAATTTCTCCTTTCAATATAGCTGTCTTGAAAATTCACACTATCATCCTTATAAAAAGCAGAATGACAACAAATTAAACCTAACTCCCTTCTCTTAATTTGTTATAAGAAATATTTCTTCTGTTCACGTCCTGTTATGGATGCACATCACAGTTTTATTTTGCTGAGAACACTTGTCCTTCCCCGGACTAACTTGTACCCAAGCCACCTTTCTTTAACTTGCCTTTGGAAGTGAGAGACAACTCCCAACTTCCCGTTCCACAGTTGTTTATTATTATGCTCGTCATTTTCATGTGGGGGGTGCTGGGAATTGAACCCAAGGCTCCCCACATGCTCAGCAAGCGCTCTGCCCTGAGTACACCCTGCACTCCTCCCTTCTGTGTTTTCAGCCCTTGTGATCTGTCCTTTCCTCTCCAGGTTGTGGGCAGCTCCAGCGCCTGCTCAGTGGACACTCCATCTCTGTGTCATTCCTTACAGTGCTTGGCAGGCAGGACATGCTCAACACGGGTTGGTAACCAGGGAGCTTATTGTTCTGGCTTCTGCAGCACAGAAATACTCCTTGAGATTTTCAGCTCTTGGTTTTAAAACCAGAACAGCTGCGGGCAAATCCAGAGAGTTGCTTACTGTAGACAACTGAATAAATGAAGGAACTACTTTGTCCCACGTACACCCGGACCACAAGGCCTAGACACAAGTTTCCCAACCCAGTGGCACCTGGTCTTCCTTCCCATTTGGCCTCGTTTGTGGGCCTCTGTGCCTTTTGGGGTTCTTGCTTCTAGGGGGCATCCCCTTGGGCAGTACCTTTATTAGGAGCAAGTCCCCCAGACCCGTGCCCAGGGGCTCTCTGACACATGCTACCATGTGGGGTGCCAGCTCTCCTGCCTTTGTCTGGTTTTCAGAGCTCCGAATTCCTTGCTGGCTGGTTTTTCTCCTCCTGCATCTTAAACACTGAAGTTCTCCATGATTCTGCCCTAGATGGACTTCTTTTTATTTTTTATTTTTTTATTTTTATGGCCAGCTCAGCCTGCCCTGAGGGCGGGGCTGGTGCAGCATGTGGTGCCTGGGATCAAACTGAGGTCCCTACGGCCCCCTAAGCTTTACTAAGCAGGTACTTCAGACCACTGAGCCATCCTGCCGGCCCCCCTTGATCCACTTCTTGATAGCTCTGGATGACCTCAAGAACCGAAGTCTCAACAGGGCACCTGGAAGTTATCGCTAACTTACGTTTATCTAACAGTTTTTATCTATACAGACTGCCCATTCCTTCCTCTGAGTAAGTTTTAAGTCAGTCCCTTACACACCATTCCCATGGTCTCTGCCATGTGCTAGGGTTTTATGATGCCCGACACTTTGCATAGATTTTCCATTTCCATCAACCTTTGCGATTCATCCTCCTCATTGCTTCTGGGTGATTGTTCTAACACGCAAACATGACTATGTTCCTCCCTTGCTTAAAATGTGCCAGTGTTTCCCTGTGGTCCCCAGGCTGGACGCCAACTTTCTTAGTCTGCTGTATGAGACATTTCCTGACTTGTCCTCACCTAGTAAGTCGAGGACTTTGTCTGTCACCACTTGCCCACCTTGGACCCTAACTCCTGTCTCAAGGGACCTATCTTGCTCCTTCTCTGTCCAATCCCTTGGGTCTCTAGTTCTTTCCTCTGTCCCTGTGCTTTTTACCGTTCTACCTAGCTGCTTCTGCCAGGCAGTGCCTCCATTGCCCTGTTAGGCTGGCATGAAGTCCTCTCTTGTGCTGCGCCAGCAACCCTTGCTTATGCTCTCAGAAGATTCACCACCCTGCTTATCTCCTTGGATGAGGCCCAAATACAGTTCAACCTTTGTTCATTTTACTCTGTACTCCCTAGAGCACTTGGTGTGCGGTAGTGGCACCTGCCCTGAGTTCAATAGCGTCCCCAAGAATTCACATCAAACTCAACCTCAGATTGTGAATTCAGCTGAAAACAGCTTTGCAGATCTAATTAAATTAAGGTCCTATAGCATTAGGATGGATCCCCAATCCAAATCACTTGCATTCTAAGGAGAATAGAGGACACAGCACGACACAAAGGGAAAAGCCGGGGAATGACATGGTATACAGTGGATGATGGAGTAACAGGTGAAGGGACACCAAAGTCATTGGTGGACACCTGAAGCCGCGAGACCATCAAGGATTGCTCTTTCCCTCCAGTCTTCCTCTGACACCTCGGCTGCAGAGTTCTGGCTGCCAGAGTTTTAAGCCTCGCAGGTTGGGGTATTTTGTTATGGCAGTCATGGAAAGCTGACACAGCGCCTAACGTATTGTATGAATGCCACAAGGGATCCAAGTCCTTCTTTCCACACAGGCACTGGGGAAGACCCGTGTTGACTCTGGCTGGAATGTCCTCGCAGCTTTCTGATTGGTCTCCCTCTGTTTGTTAAATGGAACAGTGCCATGAGCTTATGACTCCAGTGGATCCTGTGTTTGTCTGGCTGATTATTAGAGACTTTTTTCTCATGACCTGTCGGAAAGGTTAGCTGAATCCTAGTGCTCAAAAATGTCACCTTTGCTCTGAGCAAAGCTTTCATGCAAGGCTCTGGTAGGGCGCCTAAAAGCACAATGATTTGGGATGTCATGGAGCTCAGAGAGCAAGCTGCACGCCTGTTGTTGCACCTGCTTAGCTAATAAATGAGAGTCCGTGTGGCAGAATTCTATCTGACACCTGCTTTCATTATAGCACCAGACACTTACAGCCTGAAGACCTTGGGCATCTACTTAGTGAATGGTAAAATCGACTCAGGTCAGCTCTAACCAAGAAGGTCATGGAAAGAACTCTAGTTTTAGAAAGAGACAAATTTGGGCTAAAATCCCAGCTCCACCGCTGACCGCCTGAGTCACCTATGATGCTGCTTCACAGGGTGGTAACAGTGATCCATGCCTGCCTCACCAGGCCAGTGCTATGATTAAGTGAAATCAAGTGTGTGAAGGGCTTTGGGTGTTGCGAATGTACACTGTTATGCAGTAACTTGGACAGAGCGGTGTGGCTAAGAGGTGAAGGTGGGGTCTCATCTTCAGGGACAAGACCTTGTCCCCAAAAACAGAGGCTGTGGTCTCTAATGAGGGACTCAAACATTAATTAGGAGTTCAAGATGTGAGACTTTATGCACTTTCATACATATTTGCTACCTTTATCTTCATGAGAGTCTTTTATTTTATTTTTTAAATTTTTATTATTTTTATTTTATTAAACCTTAGGTATTTATTTGTGTGATGGCTGGCTCATCCTGCCCTGGGGGTGGGGCTGGTGCAGCATGTGGTGCTGGGGATCGAACTGTGGTCCCTGCGGTTGCCTAAGCTTGCCTAAGCAGGAGCTTTAGACCACAGAGCCATCTCGCTGGTCCCAAGAGTCTTTTATTTTAAAAATATTTATCCCTGCTAAAAATATGCGTTCATTTTGGAAATGAGGCTGAAAGACAGGCAACTATTACCTATAGACCCAAGAGCAGTGTTTTCTGGGAGTTTTTTTTTTTTTAAACTGGGTATATTCTATTTATTCAAAATATTTGTCATGGTAATACATTATTTGCACTTTGTATAATTAGAGGGGGAAAGTTATAAAGTTCATCCTTTATTTTTTAGTACAACAGAATAAATGTATTATACATATATCTCTTCCAAAACACAAATTTCCTGGGAGTTTTGAAATCTCTCTGCTCTTGGAGCCTCCAAAACTGAAGAGGCCAGAAGATCTGATGCTGGGACCTGGGCTTCAGATCTTTCAAAAGCTCTTTGGATGCTTCCCTGGTGCAGCCACATTTGAGAATCTATTCTCTTGGATTTGCCCGTGGCTTTCCCTTTCTATTCTTGCATAAGGACAGCTGAGTTGATTCCACTGTCCCCATTCAGAGACAGGAAGACCAAGGTTCTGAGAAAATCTAGAAAGGACTTAGTCAAGAACTACATTTCTTGATTCTGCTGAAGTAGAAGCCACTGACCTTGACACTGCCCTTTCTGCAGCCATCTTTGCCTGACAGGATGATGACCCAGGTCCGTGGTAGGCTGACCCACAACGAGCCAGAACAGGTTGCTAATGGCCTGGTGCCAGCACACACTGCCCACTCGCTGCTGCCCTTCCCGTGGTTCCTGGGTTCCATCTCCCAGAGCAGAGGCCAGGCAGGGGCTTTCCACCAGGCTTGTCAGATGCATTTCATGACCGCCTCTATTTTTCCATCTGCCTGGTCACAGGGGTGTGCTGTGGGCCTGCCTCTGCCAAATGCTTCAGAGTCTCCACAGAAGAGAGAGCAGTGGGATCCTGGAGTGTTTCTGCCCTGGGAAAGCGTGCCTGTCCACAGACCATCCTCCTCCTGCACTCAGATTCTCATGCCCCACAGCGTTCCCCGGGGCAAGCCAGCAATGAACACACTGTTCTGGACAGCAGAAGGCACTGACAGCCCCACAAATCAGCATCCAGCTGCCCGCCTCCAGCAGCCCACCGGGCCCAGTCCCGCCCAGAACAATACATTGAGTCATGATGAGCAATGGAACCAGAACACCCCAACATCATGAAAGAACACACAGAGAGGCTTCTCTTTATGGCTGCTGGTGTGGTTTCAATAGAAAATCCTTCTGGAGCAGGAAGAAAAAATTCTTGTGCTATGTCCCTAATAAAACCTGACCTCTCCCTTGGTGGCAGTGCTGGTTAGGCCCGGAATCAAGCTGGGGTTATTTCCCCACCATCACCATAGTCACAGCAACAGCTTTGATTAATGCAGTGGCCCATTAGAGGGATAATGTCAGCCCTAATCAGAAACGTTTCAAGTATCTCTCTTTGCATTTTGGTAAATGGCGTAATCACATTATGGCTCGATGTGTCTGGGAGCTGATTGCTGTCGCACAAGCTGGCCTGATTTTCCAGGTTAAGGGGTGTCAGGGGGCCAGAGGTGCAGCTAATCACCATGCATTGTTAGTGTTTTGAGGGAAAACAGAGGGCACAGAGACTCAGGGGTGCTCCTGCCCTTCCCTTCCTCTTGGGGGCCCAGAGTGCTCTGAATTGGTGGTCCCTGGCCAGGGATGCTTCCCTAAAGAGGTGAGCCGCGGGGCAGAGGTGAGTGGAGGTGCCGTGCAGATAAACAGGGAAGCAGACACAGGCTGGAAAGCATGGGTGGGTGGCTGGATGGTGCTAGGGGCATGGCCTCTCCTGCCCCTTGTCCATCAAGCTTGTGATGGACAGTGAGCCTCAGGTCATGCCACTGGGCTGGAGGACTGGCAAGAGATGCCTCCTCTTGGCCTGCGAGAGGAAACAAAGGGGGTGACATGCACTGCAAAGGCACTTAATGAGTGTGGACCTGACCTGTCACAGCGGCACTTGGTTAATGGCAAGTTCTGCTTTGCTAAAGAAGCTGGTGAAGCTTCACACTTGAGGGTCGATAGATCCTCACTGCATGCTGGGGAGAGGAAGACTTCCGGTCCTTCCCGCTTATACTCGCACAGGAACCAAGGAAAGGAGAGGTGGCGTCTCATCCCTGTACTCTGATTCCAAACTGGTGTGAGGTTCCACCTCCCCGGGGGCCCTTCTCCAGTGGCTCGCTCTCTCTGCTTCTTAGCTTGGGCTGCTTTGTCTCTCTAAGTCCACAGGTGACAGTAACAATAAATTGTCACCACCCATATGGAAAGATTAAGAGGAAGACCTGAGGAAATATGCATTGAGCCCCCAGAGGTTATTTTTAGGTGCTCCTGGGAGGTTTAAAAAAGGACTCACACAGTTAACTATTTATGACTTTTGAATGCAAGACAGAAATAGAAGAGCATACTGAGAAATAGAAGAGCAGCACTTAGCTTCTCATCCAAGGCTGGGGAAAAAAAAAAAAAAAAAAGAAAAACCTCTCTGAGGCCTGAAACCACTTTGGGACCATTAAATTTACTGCCTCTTGGACAACATTTAATATCCAGCATAACGCTTTCATTTTTGGCCCCGGCAAGAGTTTTTCTATTCCACGTTGAAAATTATCTCAAGAACAGCTGAGGAAATTGAGTCAGCAAGTGAGAACTGTTTATCTCAGGGTCACACAGCTGGTCTGTGGCCAAGTCCAGGGGGAAGGCAGTATCCTGCCAACTCACATTCACTTCAGAGGGTTGGGTCAAAGGTCCCCGGGCAGGTTGGGGGCATGGAAAGTTCCCCAGGAAGGCCTGGCCTAGCAAACAGAGGACACATCAGGCCGAGTGAAGCAGCCAAGCCCCGTCTTCCATCTTTCTTTGTTCCAGGCTAGTTTTCTTCCAGGAAAAGTCAATATTCTTCCCCAAGAGATATTGGGTTAGACATGCTAAGGGGCTGGACTCTTTGTCTTTTCTAAAAAATCTCACAAATTATGTTCACACTGAGTAGGACAGATGGCTTTCCCTGCGAGGAAATGGAAGGATCAGTAGGGTTTGTTCTCTAAAGCACTGTGACACCTTCCCCACGCACAAGATCTCAGAAATTAAAGCAATAGGCTTAGAAATGAAAGCAAATCCAGGGCATGAGGGCTTCGTCTCATGAGCCACACAACTGTGGCTTTAAGTTAAACAAAGCCACAGATCGCCAGCCTGCGTCTGAATAGAAAACCACAGAGAAAGGCAGAGTTTCCACCTGGCTCCTGCTGGTGTCCTCACCCTAGAAGCCACCTGTGCTGGCTGCCCGGCTCTGGCTGGCTGAGCCTGGTGCTGGTCCCTGGACCATGCCTCACGGAGGCAACAACGTGAGCATTACTGATTTCCCTCCAGTGGCCTCGAGCGAGGCTTCTCAGGGCTGTGAAGCAACCTCGCCTCTATAGCAGCCACCCACTGCCCTCCCATTTTGGAGACCACTATACTCAAGAGTTGGCACACTCAGGGTGAGGCCTCCACAGCTACCAGCCCTAATGGCCCACATCGATCTTTGGCTTGATCCTCCTGTAACTTTTAGCCCTAGAGAGTGAACCCAGCATCTCTGGAATGAGTGACATCCTGAGAGGCCTGCTCGACCCCTATGTTTACATTAATTTTCGAGATGGCGCTTGTTATGCTGCCCAAGCCAATCTCGATCTTGGGGTCATCTTGCCTCAGCCTCCACCTGACTCTGCTTTTGGTACTATCACTTTACATGTGCTGATTAACTGCTCTAGCACCACCCATTTAGAATTTGGCTCTTTGAGGCCCCTTCTCCAGGACTAGGGAGTACAGTTGATTCTGTGGTCATTCCTGGTGCTCTTCTCCAGCTTCAGCTCACCTCTGTCCCTGAGCACAAGAGCAGTGTCCTGGTTATCACTCAAGAGTCCACAAGACTGTGAGTTCTGCAGAAGTAGAAGTCTCATTTGTTTTTCTCTCTATTGTATCCTCAGCACTCAGCATAGCACCAGCACAACAAATGTGTAATACATATTTGATGCATGGAATCATAAATGAAATATAATATCCCATTCCTGTAGAGGGTGGCAATTCCTTGATTTTGCTGATGCACGTCCATTGCTATTTAATTAATTGAAAGAGCAAGCTTGCTACAAACCAACTCGGGCAGACTTTTGTCACTTCCGGGAAGATGTTCTCTGTACAAAGACCATATGCATTATAAAGAGGCATTGGCACAGAAATTGGTTCCTTTTGTTTGTTCTGTGGTTCTTTCTAGCTGCTCACTCTTCTTCCAATTAACCAAGGCAGCTATTGCCACAGTAAGGAATCACTGGCTGATTGACTGTCGCCCTGGTAGTTGGACCCAGAGCCTTTGCACTGAACTACATCTGTAGCCTTTTTTATTTTAAGACAGGGTCTCTGAGTTGCTCAGGTGAAACTCAAACGTGTAATCGTCTTGCCACAGCCTCAGAGAGATAATAAATATTTACACTTAGAAAATGGGTTGCATAGAAATAAATAATACATATTTAGAAATGATGAAGTAATGACTATGGCCCCTATTAATGAGACATGTGAGTGAGTCTCCAAATGCCCCTAAGCTTTGGTTTCCTCTTCTGGAAATTGAGGTGACTGAACTCAGCAATCATTGAGTTTTCTCCAAGACTTGTGGCTTTATTAACCTATAATTCTGTTTTACTAATAATACTAGTTACTTTCTCATATTTTGGTCAAGTCAGAACCTTGGGGTTGAAACCTTGGCATGACATTATGCATCTTGCCACCAGGTGGCAGAAGTGTGCCACAGTCCTTTGGTCCCAGGCACAAAGAATGTACTGTCAGAGGTTGTCTTCGGTGCTAGATTTCTGAGCTAAGAGGCCAGATTCTGAGGGTTATTTATTTATTTATTTATTTTGACAGAAAACCCCTTTGTTTATAGAGACATTTGCCTTTATGGAAAACAGCAATCTGAGGACCAGCAACAACGATGTCTAGAATTTCCCGGGAACCCAGGAGTTGAACGTGTCTCCCATCCGCAAGGAGCTTCCAATCTGCTGAGGGAGATGAACGACCAAACACAAATTATAGCAAGAGCCACTGAGAGACAGACATGGCCCTCAGAGTCTGGCAGGAGCAGGGAGGTGAGGCTGGATTTGCACTGTGGCCATGAACCACGTGTGCTCCCTGAAATCTAAATTCATCAAAATTAAATGCTCATGGAAAGATTTAGCTCCTCCATTACACTAGACACATTTTGGGTGCACCATAGCCACGCATGAGTGGCTCCTCTATTGGGCAGCACAGAGTACAGGACGTTTGTTCTGTCCTGAGGATCCAAGCAGGGCGTGCTCACCTCAGCACTGCTGCAATGCTGGCCAGGTGATTCCCTGGACTGTGCATCACAGGATGCTTTGGCCCCACCTCCCATGGTTATCACAACCAAAATGGCCCTAGGGCAGGGAAGAGGGGTGCACCTGGGTGAGAAGCACGCGGCTGGAGGATGTGTGGCTGGACATTCAGTAGCTGGACTACTGAGCGTAAGCACTCTGAGGGGGTGAATGAGGTTTGTCAGAACATGAGAGGAAGGTCCCAACTGAGACTGGACCTGACTCCCCAGCTCAGCCTTGATGGGCACTTCAGTGGCACTAGCAAGACTTGATGCCACCTGGCATGTTCCTATCCCTTCTTCACCACCTACCCTGCTCCCAGCTGGCCCCACGCTGACCTCAGAAGCGATTGTGTCCTTTCATTCTCCTGGTTCTCTCTCAGATTCTAGTCTTGGGATGCTAAAGGTCCCCTGTCCCTGATCAGGGATCTTGCTGTAGCAGTAAAAGTTGGCTCAATAAAAGGGCTATTAGTGGTAAAGATAGTGCAAGGAATAATCTAACACAGGAATCTGAATTCATCCAGACCCCATGAGGACTTCCGTAGAGACATGGGTGCACTTAATAGCCTGGATATCTCTTGGGCACTTTGTGGTTTCATTCTAGATAGTCCACTGTCCCCTGTGTATGACTTCTAGTCTCACATGGCCCCTGATCTGTTTCCTCCTGTTTTAAGTTGTAAATGGCCCATGATGGTCATGTCGGTCCCCTTATAGTAGGCACCTCTTGATTTCAAGGCTAGCTGGAACTGGTCTATGTGAATTTCAGGTCAGCATCCTAAAAAAGGGAAGGTAATTGAGTCACCTCATCTCTTTTGAGCAAGGGCATACCAGTTAAGAACTCACACTGTGCAGGACAGGCCCCATGTGGAGCTGGCACCCAGCAGGGTGTCTACCTGTGTCTATGAGGAGATCATGCGCCTGGTAC
Source organism: Myocastor coypus (assembly GCA_004027025.1). Taxonomy (NCBI): domain Eukaryota; kingdom Metazoa; phylum Chordata; class Mammalia; order Rodentia; family Myocastoridae; genus Myocastor; species Myocastor coypus. The sequence continues at coordinate 21,149 of PVJA010014267.1, forward strand.
ATAGCGGCTCCAACTTCTACTCTTCTGGGTTCTTCCTTAAGTTTTCTTTTTCCTATTTCAGTAGCTCTGGCCAGAATGTCCCATACAGAAGAGCTGAAGCTGTTCCAGTGCTTCTCTTGCAGGTAATATCTCCAAACTTTTCCTATCTCTCCCATAAGCCATTCCCAAAAGCTTGTAATCCACACGGTCAGGGTTAGCCACAGGAACAACCTCACTTCTCTAGTACCAAATTCTGTCTCAGTTACTCTTCTCTTACTCCTGGGACAAATATCTGACACTCAAAATGAAGGAAGAAAAGGTTTATTTAGCTCACGGTTATAGAGGTTTCAGTCCATACTCGGTTGGCTCCAAGACAGAGCAACACATGGCAGAGAGCAGCCTTTCATGGCAGTGGCAAAGAATAGGAGCAAAACGGAGAAGTAGCATCCACAGTGGCTGCAGAGAGCGAGTTTGTCTCCCTTAAGTTGCATTCAGGCTACCTGCCCCAGGATGGGAGTAGTGCTCACAGCCATAATCCTAGTGGGCCATGAGCTAATCACAAAGTCTAGAAGTTTGCCCCATGTCTGCCTGAGGCTTTGGGGGTACACCTAGACACAAACCATAGCACCCCTCTTTATTTTGATTTCTTATTCAAGGATTCTCTATAACTGGTCAATGTCTCTCTTCAAGTGCGCTCTCTCTTTGTCTCTGCCTCTCTCAGTCTCCCTGTCTCTCCCTATCTCTCTCTCTCTCTCTCTCTCACACACACACACACACACACACACACACTCTAGTTGTTGTCCCAGTGGATCTAAGAATAATGGGCCAATTACTTCCTGAGTTTGCAACACCAGCTTCCCTTGACCTACCTTCTGTTTCGCAGTTTGTGCATGAGCTGTTTTTAAGCAAAGCCCTCCCAGCATGAGTTTTGATTTTGAGGGTTTATTCAAATTCTATTAGATCTATTAAATCAGAATTTTTATTCTATTCAAAAGGTTCATTAATCCTTACGTCATACTCATTTTTACTCAGAATTTTAGAAGGCTGGGAAACATAATCTATCGTATTTGTTATTCCTCTGACTTTTGGCCGTTTACCTCTTGAGTAATGTCAGTTCTCTGCTATTTTCTCATAACTTTGACCGAACATTGGACAAGATACATAGAAGAACAGAATTTTTCCAGCTCCAGGCGCTCATTATGCAACAGTGCTTTGCCACAGTGTTGGATGCTTTTCAGTAGAATTAATCATTCCCATCTTACCCCAAGTGTAGAAAGGGAGATCTGGTGAGTGCATTTTGAAAAGGTGACTGAAGCCCAGGACTCCAAGGAAGGAAGTGTTGAGTGAGGAACAGGAAGAACAGTGAATATTTGTAAAAACCAACTCAAGTACAGGCCATCCGTTCTTAAGGTGGCTGAGTTGACTGTAAAAATGGGCCAAGAAATGTTATTGCTAAAAATGTAAAAATAAAATCCAACAGGTCTCCATGAACTACAAATGGATGAGGCAGAGATGGGGAAGCGGGGGCTTCTGAGCCTGGGTACCTTGTACGGTGTCACTGCTGCTGGAAATAAAACGTCCTCTGCGAGAAGACAACTCAGCAGCACGTAGAGGGAGGAAGCCCTTTTTGCCAAAGCGGACTAGGTGAAAGTAGTGACTGGTTCAGCATTTTCTCAGTCCATATTCTGGGCAATTTTTTGTGTATTTTTTAAAGGTTCTACTCAGTTAATGCTTAATTTGTTTTGTTTCCTTTTCCCAATTGTTTGTACTTTTTTCTTCTGAATTTCTTTTTCTTTTCTTAATTTCTCTCTTCTTCCAGTTTTGCACACATATATCTGTTAATATGAACAACTACTCGGGAGACAACACCACACGCTGCAGTAGTCTCTCACTGTTTCCTGGTTTGACTTTCTTTCTGCTCCATAGGTTTCCAAAAAATACTAATCTAAACTACTGTGGATTTTTCACTATATGGTGGAATTTTGCAGGAGTATATAGTTCTGTACACATATTTATATGCATAGTAGTTACAGTTTTAATGATTTTTGCCTTAAAAATTTAAAATATATTTGACATGCTAATTCTAACATATGAAAAGAATATTAAATTGAAATATAATACTCTAATTCCAGTGCCTATTTCTTTAGTGGATGAGTACATAGTATGCTGTACAGTATACATGTTATTAAAGTTATATAAGTTTATGAGTTTAGAAAATGATTAAGAACATCAGAAGTGCTTTTAAAAGTGTAAGAAAGTTTTATAAAAGCTTGGGAAGGTTTTAAAAAGCCTTAAATATATAAATACTAAAATAAATATAATGCTGCTGCTTCACTGATTTTCACTTATGGTGGGGATGCCTGGAATGGAACCTCTGCGACGAGGAACCACTGTATAACAAATACTGTGAAATGCATGTTATTCTGTTAGGTGAAATACTGTATCGCTTGTAATTTTTCTGTTTTAATACTATTTTGTACTCTCTTTAAAAACAAATGAAAGCC
>PVJA010014267.1:23731-47868 GCA_004027025.1 Myocastor coypus
AAAAAAAAAAAAAAAAAAAAAAAAAAAAAAAAAAAAAAAAAAAAAAACAAGAAAAAAAAGAAAAAAAAAAAAAAAAAAAAAAAAAAAAAAAAAAAAAAAAAAAAAAAAAAAAAAAAGAAAGAAAAAGAAAAAAAAAACAAACGAATAAACAAACAAACAAACAAAAAAAGGTGCTGCTCATTTTATTGTACAAGAGCCCTTGGAAGTAGGCAGGATCATCTTCTTTTGGAAAGGGAAGTTCGAGGTTCAGAGAAGCCAATGCTTTTCTGCAAGGGGACACCTGGTAGGCAATGTTAAGGCCTGGGGACAGGAGCCACCAGACATGTGCTCATCTGACTCAGTTACTTCCTGGCGGCTGGGACAAAATGCCCGACGACCACAGGTTAGAGGAGGAAAGGCTGATCCTAGCGCAGCTTGTGGAGGTTTGTGTGCATAGTCAGCTGGCTCTAAGGGGATGTAGAAGGGCAGAGGGGCCCTGGAGATGGGAAATAGTCCATGGAAGGCAGGCCTGAGGTGGCAAAGCCTGCCTTCCAGAACGGTAAAGGTGAGTGCTAATCAGCTTCAGTGTGGAGAAGACAGAGTGAGGGAGAGAGGAAGAGCAAGTCAGAGAGAGAAGGCTGGGAGAACAGCCTGCAGCTGTGGAATACTCGGGACACACAGCTAAAGGATCTATGCTTCCTAGAGAGAAGGTGATGTGAGCATCTGTGGCAGAAGGGCTGGGGGGCTACGTGGGGCTCATTTCATGATGGAATCCTTTATTCCAGGATGGAGCCTGGGTGTGGCGTTGCATACAGTGGCGGCCAGTGGAGATCTGTAAATGGAAGGGTTAGCTGAACAGAATTGGGCTTGCATAGTAGGAAAGTAGTCTGTGTCGCACACAAAGGCTTGTTTCAAAGGGGATGGGGAGGGGCTCCTTAGAAGCCCGCTGATGCCAAGCAGAAGCAGGAGTCACAGAGCAGAACAGCTGAGCTCGAGAGAGGGCGATGACGTGGGCAGGGCTGGCATGAGGAGACCTGAGAGAAGAGACAGCGGGAGGTGGCATCCGTGGCAGGGCTCAAAGGAACCAGGAAGGAGGGGACAGAATGGAGTGAAGACAGAAACCTGGTTTGGGACATGGTAATCATTATCTCCATGGTCCTTGAGGAGAACTGTCCAGTAGACCAGTGAGTACTTGGGCTTACGGAGGTAAAAAATTTGAGTGGGAGAAGGAACGCCCGTAGGAGCACTGTAATTTGAATAGAGTCATTTGTTCTCTTTATTGAGGTTCTACGCAGCTACCAAAACACTTGATTTGAAAATAGCAAGCATTGTTTCTAGCAGAAAGAGAAAGTAAGGTACCTGCGAACCTCTGGTCCCAAAGTTTTGTGCCAGCTTAACGTGTACATGTGTTATGTGTTTCATGTGTTAAAGACACCTGGTTCAATGTATGTTGTTAATTTGTTAGGCTTGAAGTCATGTCCAAGGCACTATAATTCATACTTCAGTGAAACTTTCTTAATACACATGTTCTCCACCAGGCATAACACAAGCTCCTTGTGCTTAGGAAAACTAGATAGAACTTCAAGTGCCCCACTTGGGAGTCCGTTTGGAACAGGGCAGTCACCAACAACGTAGTCAAAAATGGGGGAGAAAAGTGGGGGTGTAAAAGATCCTTGTTTATAGTGTTAGACATAAAACAAGAAGACCAGGTGCAGTGCCAGGTGGAAATGGGATCAGATGGCGCAAACTTTCTGTTGCTCTGTGCATACCCATGAACAGCCTGGAAAGCTCTCCTAAGTGTTCGTATTGGGGTTCCAAGTGTATTTTAACAGGTTAGGCAATTCTTGAATAATGACAACACATTGTGTTTAAAACCATGGATGTCTGGTTGGTGTCACATTGGGAAGGACTTCCAAGAGGGACAAGGTATGCCTCAGGGGGTGCCAATAGGTGATGAGTCAGTAGCATTGATGACACCTGAGTAAGGGGAGCAGGAGAGTGAGGGTTAAGACATAGCAGATACAGAGTTTCCAGGGCAGGAGCCCTCAAGAGTACTTATCACAGCTAAGAGATTAACTGAAGGAAGGATAGAAGAATATCCACTGGATTTTATAAGGAAAGACAGACCTTGGCAAGAACAGTGTCCGTGGGTAGAAGCCACCATGCTGAGGAACAGCGAAGGGAGGAGTGTGCTAATGTAGGTATGGGCCACTCCTCTGACATGCTGTTATGGTTTGTGTCTAGGTGTCCCCCCCCCCCCCAAAGCCTCACATAGTCATGGGGCAGCTTCTGGAATTTGTGATTGATTACTGTGGGTGTGGGTGCTGCACCTCCCCTGGGGCAGGTGATTTACTTTTCAGTGTAAGGAAGAAAGAGCAGTTGGCTGCTTCAGCTGCTGCTACCTTTCCCTTTGCTCTTTCTCTTAGCTGCTGCCATGAAAGGTTGTCCTCTGCCACGTGCTGCTCTGCCTTGGAGCCGGGAGACTATGGACTGAAACCTTGAGTAACTGTGAGCTAAATAAATCTTTCCTTTGCTAATTTGAGCGTTGGGTACTTGTCCCAGCAACGAGAGAAGAGTAACTGAGACATGTGGTTAGGAGAAAGATGGTACTTATTGATGTGAGACTATAGTGAGATGGCAGAGAAGAGGAGAGGCCACAGGCGCAGGGGTCAGCCTTTGGCTACCAAGGAAGGGGCACAGATTTCTGTGGGCCTTGAACGTACCAAACCTACACCCTCCCAGGAGGCTTCACAATTGTTCCTCCTCTGCCAGCACGCACTTATCTAAATATCCTTCTGGCTTCATCTGTAACTCCTCCATATGACTAGTTTACAAGTCCTCTCCTTGGAGAGGCTATCCGCGGCCATCCGGGTTAGAGGAGTCTTCCTGCATCCTCACCTGAAATCATCTTGCTTGCTCTGCTTTTACTTGCTGTGTCACCATCTGCTGGCTTCAGGGTCAGCTCATTGAGGGATGGGACTCTGGCCCATGCTTTTCACAGAGGTACTCCTAGTGCCTGGTCTGTGTTACTGAAAAAGTGCATAGCATGAAGAGGGCAGAGGGGCATTCCTTGGGAGGAGGGAGAGGCCGTATTTTGTTTGTCTTTGTACTCTTATGCAGAGAATATGCACTTAGTGTTGAATGGCATTCAACTTACTTCCAGATAAGTAGAACTGTACAGAACTAGTCATAGCAGCATTATTCAAATAGACAAAAATGGGCACAATTCATGTATCCACTAACCAATGAAAGGATACATAGGGCTGGAGAGATAGCACAAAGATGTAAGCACCTACCTGGTAAGCACAAGGTCTCAACTTTGATCTCAGCCCAAACTACATAGTGAGACCCTGTCTCAAAAAAAACAAAACATGCACAAAGAAATGGTGGCACACGCCTGTAATCTCAGCACTTGGGAGGCTGAGGCAAGAGGATCAGTGCGAGTTCCAGACCAGCCTGAGCTACAAAAGTGAGCTAAAGCCCAGCCTGAATTGCATGGTGAGACCCTGTCTCAAAAAGGCAAAAAAAAAAAAAAAAAAAAAAAAAAAAAAAAAAAAAAAAAAAAAAAAAAAAAAAAAAAAAAAAAAAAAAAAAAAAAAAAAAAAAAAAAAAAAAAAAAAAAAAAAAAAAAAAAAAAAAAAAAAAAAAAAAAAAAAAAAAAAAAAAAAAAAAAAGAAAGAAAAAAGAAAAAAGAAAAAAGAAAAGAAATGATACATTGATACAATGGAATATGATATAGTCAAATCAAAGAATGACATTTTAACATTTAGCATGTAATGGCTAAATCTTGAAAACATGATAGGAAGCCTGATACAAAAAGCCAGTATCATGTACTATCATTTATATAGTACATATTCCTGGAAGACTAATTTGTAGAGACAGAAATTAGATCAGTAGGACTGGCCTGATAGTTCAGGGCACTAAAGGGTCTGCTTAGGCAGAGCTCAGTGGACCGCATTCCTGTGAGCCGTGCAGGCACCACTCCCGGAGCACACTGAGATGGAGATTGGATTGAGACTGGGCATGGTGGTGCGCGCCTGTAATCCCAGCACTTTGGGAGGCTGAGCACAGGGGGATCACTATGAGTCCAGTCTATGTAGTAAGACCTATAAACCCTGTAGATTCTGTCCTAAATACAGAAAAAAAGAAGTAAAAGAAACAAAGAAGGAAAGAAAGAACAAAGGAAGGAAGGAAGGAAAGAAAGAAAGAAAGAAAGAAAGAAAGAAAGAAAGAAAGAAAGAAAGAAAGAAAGAAAAAGAAAGAAAAAGAAATTGGACCAGTGGTTGCCGGGCCTTGACAGGAAGAAATTGCGAGTATATAGGCTTCTTTGGAGGATGAGAAGAAACATTTTTATTTCTCTTCTAGAACTCTACAGTTATGGAGGTTGCACAACATCAGTAACACCCCAAGCCCACTCAATTGTATTTAAAAAAAAAATGTTTAACTTTGCAAATCTGCATAAGGCTTTCACAGCTGATGCATAGCGGAACTCCAAAACTCATTGGGCTGAAACTTCAACTCATCTTCAGATGAGCCCAAGAAGCACTTACGGCAACGCAAATGCATGAGTCTATCAAACGTAGATTATTCAGAGTTATCAATGCATGAGTCATAGAGTCTTTGAATGATTTCCACAGAGTGTGAGCTCTCAAGCCCTTTACACACACACACACACACACACACACACACACACAAGACTAGATTGCTAGGCAAGAGAGCAGACTTATTTTGAATAAGAATAATATTCTATATTCAAGTCCTGTTGAATATAGAAATGCTCCTTGAGTAACCAGAGACCATCTCCTCAATTCTCACCTTCAAGGCAAAGCTCATGGCAGCTAGCACTTCTAAGGAGTTGCTTTTCTGTGGACTTTGGGAGAGGAGGACCAATATGGAGGTCCTGGGGGACAACAGGGCCACAGCAGAGGGACCCTCAGGAAGTGACATCCCCAGGATCCTGCAAAGGCTGCAGAAGCAGTGCCTCTTATTTCTAGCTGTGACTAGACCTCTAGTGACAGCTATAAAAATTAACTTGTTCCCTTGAGAACCAAGGCAGAGCCCCTCTGTGGCTGAGTGGGATGGCTGCCCCAAAGCACTGCTGGGGCCATTCCAGTAGAAGAACAAACTGTCTCCAGGAGTGTTAAATCCCCCACGGGTCTACTTCAGTCACATGGGCCATTCGAATTCTCTAAGCAAATTTTTCTTGTCGCCTGTCTTCTATGTGAGCTCAATATTGATGATAAACTTTCTGTCTGCTGACAGGCATTGGCCTCATTTTCTCCTGGGCTCTGGAGAGAAGACCTTAATCTCTTTACACGAAGGGTGTGCGAGTGTCAGCCATACATGACCCCTTTGCCAGGGAAAAGGAAATCTATGAATGGCAATACTTGAGTTAGAATTAAATTCAAGATCCAACAGGCATGATCTCTACTTTTTTTTATTGAACAGCAGTTCTCAAGCTTGAGCCAAACGATTCAACATCACATCCTCTTGTCCCAAGAGCCTGTTCTGGCTGCCTCCTTCCAGGCAGGTGATTCCTCCCTACTCTGATCACGCATGTATTCTGGTACTTGTTCTATGGGATCATTCATTTGCTCTTTTTTCTTTCAAATCCTGGCTCATCTACTTTGGGTTACACAATGTTTCAGATGCTAGGGATAAAACAGTAAATGTAGAAGGCGAAGTGTTAGTGCCTATAGTGTGACCACACACACACTCACACACACACTCACATACATATAGTAAATAAATATTTTTAAATAAAAAATAATATTGTCTCAGTACATAAGGAATACAGTAGGAGATAAATATTTTTCTCCTAGGATGGTTATGGAAGGGCTATCTGATAGGACTTGATGGAAGAAACCAATATTAGGCAAAGGACAAATATGACCTAAATACATTTCACAAGATCACTCTAGGTTCTGGGGGCAAAGGTATAGATAAATGCAAAGGAGCAGAGGGGAAGCAGAGGTCAGTTAGTTCCTTTTGTTGGAATTGAGGTAAGATGATAGTAGCTCTCAGAGGGGTGGATACTGGCTGTGGTAAAAGATGGTCACAGGGCGAGTGCCCTTTTTTTGGAGAGAGAAGTTCTTGCTATGTCATTCAGGCTGGTTTCAAACCCACTGTGTAGCCCAGGCTGACCTTGCACTTACAGAAAGTCTCCTGCCTCAGCTTTCCAAGTGCTGGGATGATGGCCATGTGCTACCTTGCCTGGAAGGTGAATGCTTAGGGAAGACAGAGCTTGTAGGATTTACTGGTGACTTGGATGTGAGAGAAAGAGGGGCTAAGTTTGGATGCCTGGAAGAATGCAATCACCATTTCCAGGATGCGCAAACACATGGGAGAGAAACTTTGAACAAGAAAACTAGACTTTAACTTGGGGTTTGTTGAACCTAAAAGATCATTGAGAGAACCATAAGAAGAATTCCAGAAGGCAGTTGGCATCAAGAAAAGGAGGAAAGAAAATGAGCCTAGTGAGCCTCCATAGTTTTGAGAAGTTTTTCTGTAAAGAGAATCTGAAAAAAAGAGCATTTGGTGGGGAGGTAGGAAGTCACTGAGTAGGTGGGAAAGGACTGGCTCCACGCAGAAGTGGTGGAGCCGGGCTTGCAAGGGAGCATGCACAGGACTCTGTAGGTCAGTGTCTTCCTTTCACAGCTAGGAAGCGCCCTGCCCTCCAGGCAGGCCACTGGACACAAGAGACTTTACGACCGACTTGAGTTAGACGATTTGTGGAGTACAATAAGACACTGACATGCAAAATACTTAAAGAAAACTAAGTATGACATGTTATTCAGTATTAGATACTAGCACCAGCAAGCACTGATTGCACTGTAGGTAGAAGAAAAAAATTATAAGAAAAATTTCTAGCAATGAAATATATGTTTATGTTTGATCCCCAGCACCACATGTGCCTACGCCACCCCTGGGCATGCTGAGCAGGCAACTGAGACCAGGCATGGTGGCGCACACCTGTAATGCCAGCGCTGGGGAGGAGGCTGAAAACAGGAGGATCACTATGAGTCAGAACTGCGTAGTGAGACCCTGTACCAAATATATTAAACAAATAAATAAATAAATACATAAGCGTATTTTCATGATAAAACAGTAGTTATCTGTAGATTCAGAGATTGCTCTCACTGTTCAGGAATTATACAATACTCAGGAGAAGCATTTTAAATGCCAAGGTGACCTGCCCAGTGATATCCAGAGACTATCTGGCTACAGGTAGAGAGGAGATTCCCCAAGTATGGGCCCTGCCAGAAGCCAGTACTCCTAGCATTGAGATGAGCTGGTCTCAGACTGGCAAGGATGGGCTATCTCACCATCAGATGTGCTAGAGGATATGCTGATCTGAGCAAAGGACAGAGCACAGCAGTGTCTCATAGATTTTTGAGGGCCTTTTATTTTCTTTTCATGTTTTGAGACAAGGTCTCTCTATGTGGTTCAGGCTGACCTTGCTCTTACTATGCAGCCCTAGCTGGTCTTGAACTTAGAGCCATTCTCCTGCCTCTGCCTCCTGAGCATGGGGGTACAGATGTGCACTATCATGGCTGGCTTGAGGGGCTTTGTAGGTGGCATCACCAGAAGGCTGAGGTCCAACCTCACAAAGGATGACATTCTGATTTCTCAGTAAGGAAGGCACAGCATAACTAGGCCAGGCTCCCTCTGGAAGCACTTTGGTTCAGTTCTGGAAGGATCACAGCATTCCCAGCCATAGAGCTTCCCCAGTCACACATATAGTTTATTAAATTTTGATACAAATCATTACCTTCAGAGAGGTTAGGTGACTCTGAGGTCACACAGTCAGTAGGTGGCAAAGGCTGGATTAAAACACAAGACTAAAGATATCAAATATTGTGCTTGTTTCATCAAAAGAAATATGAATGGCAAAGTAAGATTTCAATCCTAGCTTGTTTCTGAAAACATACCTTTCCAAATCATGGGATCCTGATGGGGGATCCTATTGGGGTGAGGTCAGGTGTTGGGAGAAGGTTGGATGGGTGATTCCAATTCCTGTTTTTGCCTGCGAATGATGTGAATCCTCTTGTCCTTGGGTCTGGGGGCTGGACCTGGTTGCAGGCTAAGAGTCTTAGATTTCTGCTTCTCGTTGTTGTTGTTGTTGTTGTTGTTGTTGTTGTTGTTCTTCTTCTTCTTCTTCTTCTTCTTCTTCTTCTTCTTCTTCTTCTTCTTCTTCTTCTTCTCCTTCTCCTTCTCCTTCTCCTCCTCTTTCTTTTTCTCCTTACTTCTTTCTCCTCTTCTTCTTTCTCCTTGTCCTTCTTCTTCTTTCTCCTTCTCCTTCTTCTCCTTCTCCTCTTCCTCCACCTCTGCCTCATCTTCCCGTCTTCCTGTCCCCCAGGATTTTATATTTTTTAAAATTCTGTCACATCCATACAACATTCTCTTTGATCACTATTGCATCTCGGTGACACCAGAATCAATTTTAGACTTTTTTTTTTTTGTTAAAATATTTTATTAATTTTTTTTCCGGTTTCAAAACTTTTGTTTGTTTATTTATTTTTATGGCCGGCTCAGCCTGCCCTGAGGGCAGGGCTGGCACAGCATGTGGTGCCGGGGATCAAACCACAGTCCCTGTAGCCACCTGCAGGTGCTTTAGACCACTGAGTCATCCTGCTGGTGCCCCTCTTAAAATATTCATTTTTTAAACTTTCTTTCTTTCTTTCTTTCTTTCTTTCTTTCTTTCTTTCTTTCTTTCTTTCTTTCTTTCTTTCTTTCCTTATATTATGACCGGCTCAGCCTGCCCTGGGGTTGGGCCTGGTGCAGCATGTGCTGCTGGCCCAATTTTAGACTTTTTAAAATTGTGTTTGGTGCGGGGTCTTACTCCGTACCACTGAGTCATAGTGATCCTCTTGTCTTCAGCCTCCTCAGCACTGGGATTACAGGAATGTGCCACCACGCCTGGTCTCAGTGGCCAGCTCAGCATGCTTCTGGGGTGTGGCTGGTGTGGCCTGTGGTGCTGGGGGTCAAATCGTTAGGCACATTAAGGCCCATGGATGAACCACGGTGTTGGACCCAGAGGAGGGCCACTGCAGTTTACAGTCTTGTTCTGGATGCTCCCCAGATGAATTTTAGGAGTTTGAGGCCCCTCTATCTCTAAAATTCCACTGTGGCTTCTTAAGCCCCTATAAGGCAGGAGCATGGAGGGGAAATGGTCTTCTCTGATGGGCATGTCATGTCCACATGAATATAAGCATCTGTCCATGCAGTAGCTCTCTTCAGTATCTTGCATTCATTTTCTTACTTAATCATCTCGACAATTCTAAGAGCCCGCCATTCCCTCCTCCACCCAGTGCACCACGGGCCTCCTGATATCACAGAAGCTGTGGCTCAGAGACAAAGTCCTCTTATGACTAAACACCCAGTGACTCCCTCTGCTGCCTGAGTCTCTACAAAACAGGACCACAAGAGGCCTGGGAGAGTGCTCTGCTCCACTTACAGATTCCACAACCCTAATCAAATGTGTTACTTTTATTTCCCTTGAAAGTTTGACTTCCTGAGTTTTTTCCAAAGTACAAATTTCTCCATTCACTGAGGTTTCTTTGAAGTGGCAGAGTCACACCCGTGCAGGATGAACAAGGCCTGTTTCATAGGTCATCAAACTCATCCCCCTGGGGCTAGTTAGGGGGCAAAGGTAGAAAATGGTTTCTTTCTTTCTTGTGCTGGCTGTGTTCAGTGCTAATTCTTGGGCTCACCTTGAACAAGTCATCGCAGAAGTGCGGCACCGTTTTGATGGCCACAAAGTGAGTTCAGAGACTAGCTCTGGGCTCTTGTAGCACAGGGAGTGACAGGGGCGCTAGTAGGGGCTGAGTTGGCCACACTGAAGTAAGAGCCCTGTTCTTAGAAACCTTGTTCTACAGGAGAAGAAGCTATCATACTTGATACTTATTGCTACATAACAAATGACTCCAAAATGCAGCAGTTTTGAACAAGTGTTTATTATCTTACATAGTTTCTCGAAGTTGGGAACTTGAGAGCCACTTGACTGTGTGGTTCTGTTTGAGAACCTTGCAGAATTAGGAATCCAGTTCAAGTTGTCAGTTTGGGCTGCAGTCACCAGAAGACAGGGCCAGGACTGGAGGACCCATGTTCGAGAGGCCAGGCTGCTGCGACTGCTGGGAGATCGTAGCATGGTCCCATTTCGCTCTCATGGTAGCCTGATTGGCTTCCGCCTGAGAGAGGGAAAGAAAGAAGGGAGCTAGGCAAACAGAGGGCCATGGGACTTTTCTGACCCATAGCGTCTAAAGACACACAGTCACTTGTACTTTATTCTGTTGGTCAGGTAGAGCGACCATGATGCAGTACTCAGCGGGTCTTCCTGAGGGGGCAGACCAGGAGGTGGGACCTTTTGGGGCCACAGTGGAGGATGGTTACCTTTACAGGCATGGTCGTCACACAGAAATGGTTGCAAACTCCTTTTTTTTTTTGTCTTTTTGAGACAGGATCTCCTATGCAGTTGAGGCTGGCCTTGAGCTCACTTTTGTAGCCCAGGCTGGTCTCGAACTCTCACCAATCCTCCTGCCTCAGCCTCCAGAGTGCTGGGATTACAGGTGTGAGCCACCACACCTGGCACAAACTCTTTTTCTTTAATTAAAAAGCTGTAGGATCTTCAGAGAACCCATCCATTTTTCCAACCCCTAATTTCCTCGCGAATGCAATGAAGATCAATAACTCTTGCCTCAAATGGTTCTCTAAAGGCTTTAGTCAGATAGCATAGGCCAAAGGGTGAGCACATAAAACAATGTCTCTTTAAATTAAGCCTATCTTGGGCTGGCAAGATAGCTTCGTGGACTAAGATCCTGCTTAGGCAAGTGCAGGAACTGGGGTTGTATCCCAGGCACCATATGCCATCCTAGCCCTGCCCCTGGGTGCACTGAGCCAGCTACTGAGACGTGGAGTAGTAGCACATGCCTGTCCTCCCAGGACCGGGAAGTCTGAAAACAGGAGGATCGTTATGAGTCCAAGCTGTGTAGCAAGACCCTGTACCAAATACATAAAAATAAAATAAATTTAGCTTACCCTTTTTGTCTTCCCTTCAGCATTTTTAAAAAGAGAAAGGAAAAAAAATAGTAAGAAGAAAGAAAGAAAGGAATGAATGAAAGAAGGAAGGAAGGAAGGAAGGAAGGAAGAAAGAAGAAAGAAAGAAAGAAAGAAAGAAAGAAAGAAAGAAAGAAAGAAAGAAAGAAAGAAAGAAAGCAAGCAAGCAAGCACATTGCTATGGGGATTTGCAAACCTGAGAAATAAAGTTTCTGAAGAACAGGAACCATACTGGATTAATAGCTAGGATTCCAAATAGGGTCCAAGTGTTCTAGTTGGAGTTCCTGAGACTCTTGTGTTTTAGCTTCTTCTTTCAAATGGAGATAATAGCACTTACCTCATCAAATGTCTGTTAGAACTAACTACATTACCATATTACATGGAAAATACACAGACCAGCATCTGCTGCTAATAAACACGCAATGACTCTCTGCCAGTGAGGGAGTGTGGGCAGTCTCCCGTTAGATGCAAGAGTCAGATGTGACCAAGACTTGGGCCCTACCTGCCAGGAGCTTGCAGTTAGAGGGCAAATCAGATCAAGTCAGATCGATTTCCAGTTACAAGAGGAAACCTGAGAAATGCCGAGGTCGGCAGGGGTCTCTCTGGCCCTTAAGTCCTGCGTGCTGGGTAGTTTCCCTCCATTCTCTCTCTTTCCTCTCTCCAGGATTTTCCCCAAGCTCGCAGTCCTCCTCCCTCTGGCACATACCGTATTTCCTACAAGCTGAGAGGCAGCCAAGGCTGGGGTTTTGGGAGGTTCTGCTTTCTTCACCAATCCCTGCCCGCCTAGGGAGGGGATGGGGTGACTCAGGGCATTTTCCAATAAAGATGATAGAGAGATGTAAATAAGTTTTTGGAGCAGGCTGCATTCCTGTAGATTGCTGATATATTTTCACAGCCTTGAAAATGTAGCTTAGTAAAGCCTTTTCACAGCTTTACTAACTAGAAACAATGTGCCATTAAGAGCCAGCTTGTCCAGTCCTCCACCTGTGCTTTATTACTTCATCACTTTGTTTTCATTTTAAAATTAAATTTCATGTTGAAAAGAAATAAAACATGTAAAGCTCAAAAGTTGAAATAATATTAAAATACAAAACAAAAACAAAAGCTGTTTACCTCTGCCCTACCATTTATCCCTAAGAGGTAGCCAGTCCAGTTTTGGTTATGTCATTTTATTTTATTTTTCATTAACTTTATTGAAAATAATTATATAACACATTAAAAATTGTAGACAAATATTGAAATGTGAAAGATTTAAGATGTGACAAAGTGAATCTTATAGAAATATTTCTGAAATGAATACATAGCATGAGATTAATAATAGATTACACATTGTAAATAAATTGTTATAAGCTTAAATGAATATAACTACAAAATTGTCTAAAATAAAAATGAAGAAGAATTTACAGAACAGTCACTGAATAGCTCACTCTGTGCCAAAATTTAGAAATCTATATTGGGGCTGAGGTGATAGCTCAGGAGCCCAAGTGCCTGCCTGGCAAGTGAAAGCTCCTGAGTTCGATTGCCAGTTATGAAAAAATAAAAAAGAAACTTATATTGATATAACTAGAATTCTCAAAGTAAAAGAAATAGACAGTAAATATTTAAAGATTTTAAATTTCTAAACTGAGCTGAAATTACAGCACCATGTTTCTAAGAAAAATGAACCTCTTGCACAAGGAATATGAACAAAATCATACCAAGATACACAAAAATGAAATTGTCAAAAACTAATTGTAGAGAAAAAAATCATTAAGACCTATACATAAAGATATTAGCTCTGGAGGAGAAAAATTAAGTAGCATCTTATTCCACATTAGAAAAAAAAAGAGCAAGTGGGTAAGAAACTAGACTCATTAATTCAAAGGACTGAAAGAAAACAAAATCTGTCCTCATTGAACTTTATACTTAGCAAACACACTTTTGAAAACTAAAAGTAAAATATTTTCTAGTTATACACACTCAAACTATTCTAATATCTCCAGATGCAGCATATAGAAAAAAACAAAGAACATAATCCAGAAAGCAAGAGAAGTTGCTGTATGGTGCTGGATAAAGAAGAAAGAGCTCTCACAATGGTAGCTATGCAGAACTGTGTAAAATATAACCATATTAGATGAGCCCATTTAAAATGTCATTGAAGATATCCACAAAACAGCATCAATCTTTTAAAAAATTGTTTATTTATTTATTTAGTGGAACCAGAGATCGAAGTCAGGACCTTGCACTTGCCAGGAAGGCACTTGTGCCCCTGAGCTATCTCCCTAGACCCCTAAAACAGCATCAATCAATCTTATGTCAGGCTATAGACATATTTTTTTCTGTGTGTGTGTGTGTGTGTGTGAAAGTGGAAATATACTTTTTGAAATTTCTAATACTAGGAGAAATATCATACCATGTCTTATAAGTAGATCGTAAGTCAAAGCTATGGTATAAATCATAAGCAAAAATTAAAATTAAGCAATATTAATGAAATTAATTAAATATTAATTAATTAAAATGAAATTAAATATTTTATTCCAAAATTAAAATTAAATCATGAGTTCAAGTAAGAGGCCAAATGTTGTCTATCATATGTATGAATCTGTGATCAATTCAGAGTACTCATATAGTATTTGAATAGCTTAATATATATAAAAATATCAACTAAGGAAAAGTTTTCATGATAGTAAAGAATTACTAAGAATAAAACATAACATAAAGACTTGAATGGCAAGTATATGACCAGCACTTCTAAAAGTTTGGGGATAAGATACTGAACAAAGTTCTAGTATGTGGTGAACATGGACAGTGTCCATGACACTTACTGGTGGCCAGGTGTCACTTGCAGGACTGAGCCACTACTATATTCTTGCTGTCCACCCTGTAGACCCAGAAAGAATCATGACCCGTAGGGTGCAGGAGAATTTGTAGAATATGCTCATGGACATGTTCTACTGCTGTATACAAAAGAATAGTTAAAAGATTGCTTTTGAAAAAAAAAAAAAAGTGCTTTTGTATATCTCTTTTTCTCCTGTGTTTAATTGTTTGCCCTATTTGGTAGGTTCTTTCCATTCTTCTTCATGTTGTGGTCATTTTGATCCCTCTCTAGAATATCTTTTAGAAAACTGTGCAGGGTTGGCTTTGTTATCATGAAATTCTTTAGTTGTTCCTGGAAGTATTTTACTCCTCCATTGAACTTGAAAGACAGTTTTGCAGGGTATAGCAGTCTGGGCTGGAATTTGTTTTCTTGCAAGACTTGAAATACTTTGCTCTGTTCTCTTTAAAAAAAAAACCCAAACAACAACAGCAACAACAAAATACACTTTATTTATGTTATGGCTGGCTCAACCTGCCTTGGGGGTGAGGCTGGCGCCGCATGTGGTGCTGGAGATTGAACTGCAGTCTCTGTGATTTCCTAAGCTTGCCTAAGCAGATGCTTTAGACCACTGAGCTATCTCATCAGCCCCTCTGTTATCTTCTTGACTTGATGATTTGTAAAGAGAAATCTGCCATTATTCTAATGGGTTTTCCTTTAAATCTGATCTGTTTCTTTTCTCTAGTGGCTTTCAGTATACTGTTCCTGTGCTGAATTTCTGGGATCTTGATTATTATATATCTAGGTGAGGTTTGCATTGGGTTAATGACATTTGGAGTTCTGTATACTTTGGTTGCTTGAATGTCAGATTGTTTGCCCATATTTGGGAAATTTTCTGCTATTACTTCTGCCCATTTTCTTTTTACATCATTTGTACAGACTCCTTTCTCACTGATGCCTATTACTCTTATATTGCTCATTTTTGCATCGTCTTGCAGATGTTGAATTATTTTTCCAGCATGCTAATTGTTTTTAAGAGATCTTTTCTTACCTTTTCATTAGCTGCAATGACGTCTTTAAGGTCTGAAAGTCTATTTTCACTTTCATTGAAATGGCTTTGCCAGCTTGTGATTGAGGTTTTATGTTCCTGTACAGCATTTTGAATCTTCTTCATGCATTCTGTTTCTTTCCTGTACTATTCATTCAAGGATTCCATCATTTTTCTATTCTCTATTTTTTAATCAGTGTCTTCTTTAGGAGTACTTAGCACTTCTTTCATTATAGTTGGCATTTCTTTTTTTACTTCAGAAATTATTTCTAATCTGATTTCCTCTATACCTTTCTGCAATTTCTTTACTTCAGATGCTATCAGATGCTGTGTGATTTCCAATTTCTTCTATGCTATTGTCTCCTGTATTTGTTCTAGGTAGGCTGGGATCTGAGACTACATCTTGCTCTTTCTCTTTGTCATTTTGTATAGCATTGTCCTCTGACCTTCGATGTAGAGCTTTAGTAGAGTTCCTACCTTAGCACCTGGTCCATATCTACTAAGCTGAAACTCATCTAGGTAGGTGTGGTTTTGATCTGGATGCTGTGATCTACTTCTTTCTGCTGTAGCCCTTAGAAGGGAACCCATGGTACCACTGTGGCAAGATGTTCTGCCATTGGATCAGCTGTGTGGGTCTTGCCTCTAGCCTCTCTGCAGGGAGTTCTGCTGCAGGGTTCTATGCTGGGCCTGTCTGATGGATGAAGTTCCACTCACATTCCAGGCCTGGGTGCTGGGGTGAATGAGTTTCTGGTGGATCCTGAGTGTTTGCACTCACATGCTGGTCCTGGGTGCTGTATCCGTTGAGTTTCTGGGGAACCCCAGGCAGTCCCACTCACATACTGGGTCTGGGCACTGGGTCAAATGATTTTCCAGAAGGCCCCATGGGATCCCTCTCACACGCTGGGCCTGGGTGCTGGGTTGAATCTGGTAGTGTCTTTTTAAATTTCCCCTCCTACAAGTATGTGCTTAGGCAAGCATGGGGACCACCAGGGTTCAAGATTCAATCCTGTTTGCCACATGACGTGCCAGCCCACCCCCAGGGCTCTCTGAGCCAGCTATCAAGTCCATGAATGGTGGCATACACCTGTAATCCCAGGGCTGGGAGGCTCAAGACAGAAAGATCACCATGATTCTGAGCTGCTTAGTGAGACTCTATATGAAATACATAAAAATATATATGAAAATAAATTTACTCCCACATTTCCAAACAATATGAATATACAATTATGCTGCAGTTTGCTCAAGTTAACTGTTAATCCTCTTTAAGAAGCATATTCCATTCATATCCCCAAAAGACTTAGATTACAGTTTTTTGTTAAGCTGATACTGATAATTTATATTACTCTGGTTCCATATCTTACTGCTGAGTCAAACATTGTGCTTTGGTTATATTATCTTCCATATATATATATATATATATATATATATATATATATATATTTAAAAATCTAGAATGAATGTTTCCCATTATCTCCCCATTTGATATTATTTGCTTATATAACTCTCTTTCGCTTTAGGCCATGAGAATTGGCAGCAAGAACCATATAATATATGATTATTTTTGAATTCCCAGACTAGCATAGTAGTTGATGATAAAGATACTGGGTATAGCATGGGTGTGTGTGTGTGTGTGTGACTTTTAGTCTACTTGTGCTTCCCACTACTACTGGTATTTTAGATAAGACAGACTGCCCTGCATATATCAGGAAGTTGAGGGCCCCCAGCCATTGGGACAACTCAAGACCATGGCTTTCCATTTCCAAACACCTCTTGTGATGGTGGCACCCCACTCCTGGTTCACACCATCCACGTCAGGGCAAGAAAGGGGAACATCCAGATGTGAAATTATGCTTGGCTGATGAGAAAAGCAGGAGAAGCTCAGTAAGAGCAGAAGGAGAGCTGATTACTTGCAGAGAGAAATCAGCTAGTAAGAAATATTCTAGTAAGTAAGAAATATTCCCCTTATCAAGGATATTGTGCTGTGCATATTACAGTGCTGTAAGACATTTTGCCTGTACAAACGCCACTCACCACCTTTTTGAGGAGCATCATGATGACCTGTGCTAACCTTAGGTTCCACAGGTTACAGGAACCAGCTGATGGCCCCTCTACCTATACCTGATTGAAGCAAAGAAAAACACTTGAAAGAACAAAGCAACTCATTCACTGATAAGTAAGCTTTCTGAGCTTTGTTCCTGCTAAGCAAGCAACCAGCCATTGAAAGCTACAGTTGATTCTTGGTGCATGGCTCAGTGGTTGTGCAGACTTCAGAAGAAAAGTACACCAGGACAAAGGCAGGGCCATGGTGTATGCAAGTCAAAGGTCTGGGGAAGCAGAGAAATAATAGTCAAGTCAAGCTACCATATAAATGAGCAAGACTCAATTATGCAGAAATAGAGATAGAATGCTGCATGGCCTCATAGTGCGAGGAG
Organism: Myocastor coypus; assembly: GCA_004027025.1. Lineage (NCBI taxonomy): Eukaryota > Metazoa > Chordata > Mammalia > Rodentia > Myocastoridae > Myocastor > Myocastor coypus. The sequence goes on from PVJA010014267.1 coordinate 41,040, forward strand.
TGGGAGGCAAAGATAATAATAGTTGCGTGTCTACTGCTCCTGGTTCTGTGAGACTTCCTCTTGAATTCCAACTACTGTCCTTTATCTCTTTTTTCCTTCTCCCACTTCCTATAACAATTCCTCTTCCTTTTCTTCCTGCTTCTTATTTATTTATTTATTTATTTATTTATTTATTTATTTATTTATTTGTCATACTGGGGACTGAACTAAGGGCCTTTGTACTGAGCTACATTCTCAGCCCTTTTTAAATTTTTCAGTTTGAATCAGGGTCTCATTAAGTTGCCGAAGCTAGGCTCAAACTTGCAATCCTCCTGCCTCAGTCTCTCAGAGTGCTGGGATTATAGGCATTTGTCACCTCATCTAGCCTGCTTCTCTTATTTTGTAGAGTTTGGGTGGTTTCTGGTTGTTAAAATCAATCATATTTCTTGACTATAGCTCCATGGCTAAAGTTGCTGTCACAGTCCAGTTAAATAGTAGTTACTAAAACCAAGAATGGAGAACTAGACTTAGGGAAACGAGGTCAGTAGGTCATGGGAACTTGCTTTGATGCTGTGGAGCAGATCCAGCCGTTTCTTGAAGCTGGGAAGTGTGTGAGTCAGTAGGAGACATCTGGGGTGCGTGGCCTCTCCACTTAAGAACCAGCGGGCAGTCCACGCTGGCAGCTTCATGCAGCCTCACACAGGGTATCTGATCTCTTTTGTCTTGCTTGGCTTGGCTGGTAATTTCATCTTTCAGCCAGAAGCGGAGGAGTCTCATGGAACTTCTGTCCTGGACCAAATTCTAACCAAATGGGAAAAACTGCTTGGGAAAATGGAATGACAGGAACCTCGGGACATAGCAGCAACGTCATCTTGGGGCGTGTGACAGCTGAAAGGACTGGAGGCTGTGTTCCAGAAGTGTGCAGCAGTGATGGTTCCCACACGTGCTCAGCAGTCCTTAGGCAGCACAGGCTCTGTGCCAGGAAACACCGCGGTGTTGGTGCTGGTGTTCCCATGTGGAACACAGCAACAGCCCTACTTGGGGTTTCTACTCAGTAAACAAATGAATAGATGCACGTGACTTTGCCCATCTCTGCTCATTTCAGAGTTTATAAATGCTACATGAGTGGTCACTTATGGAAAAGTAGATGGGGGCTAGGTGGAATCTAGATCAAGTGGTCCAGGAAGTTTCCCTAGCGTGGGAATGTCCGAGCTGGAACCCCAGCCATCACACAGAAGCAGCTGTGCTGGCGCCCATCACAGAAGGACTGGCAGATGCAGGAGTGGGCTGGCTTGATGTGATCCAGGGCACAGAATTTTTTTTTCTACAAGATTCTTATAGATGTTTTTCTCCTAGAGTTCTATTACAATTGAACTTGGGCAGCCAACTGTGTGATTTTGGAAAACAAATTCCAGCTCACATAATTAAATAAATAGTTCTTGAGCATGTAATTCAAAAGTTGATAGTCCCTGGTGCCCAGTTTGTGACCACTAACATAAATAGGCCTTGTCCACGTTTTTGAAAGGAGGTTAGGTTTAATAGAATAATAGAGCACAGAGAGGCAGATGTGGTGTCCTTTGATTTCAGTGACGTATTCAAGAAAGCACTTTGCATCATTTTTATGGACAGCTTAGAAAAATGAAGGTGGCAGTTTTGTTTCTTCAGCTGAGTGACTGAGTCCAAAACAATCACTCGGAGAAGGGGATCCAAACTCCATCTATGTTTCCAGAAGCCAAACTTGGAACCAACGGCTGGAAATGATGGGAAGGCAAGTTTTAACTCAGGGAATGGTCAATAAGAGATGTCCTGAAGTTGCATTGGAATTAGGACAGAGATGAAAAAGATTGTTGTGGCAGATGGTGAATGTTTGGGGGGGTTGGTCTCATCCATCGGGGTAATCTAGGATTATATGATTCAGGAGAAATAATAAAACAATTGTTCTGTTTACACATCATTCTCTCTCTATGGTTTAATAATGATCTCTGCAATAAGGCTTCTGCCAATCACCCAGGCAACAAGCCTCAAAGAAGTCTGTTTGCTCCTCTTTGTGCTCTGGCCTTGAAGTGCCGTTTGCTCTCATCTGCTCCTCCTGGCTCAGACCTCTACCCTCTCCTGTCTGAACTATCAGGGTAGTCATCCTCTAAGAACCTGCTTTGTTTACATGATCAAGCGTGTTTACCCTCTAAGGCTGCAGGTATAGCTCAGTGGTAGAGTACTTGCCAAGCATGCATGAGGCCCTGGGTTCAATCTCTGGCACCACACGAACAAATGATAATTACACTCACACTTTCATTCCCACAGAATGGTCTCACTAATTAAATAATTCACTCTTTGTTTTACTTCTCTATGTTTCACTATTCCAATATTTACTGTTTAGTGGGGTCTACTATAGACTATATGTAGGTAATGAAGGAAAGTGAATAGAATAAGGAGTGTATTAATCTGTTACATGGCAGATACTGTGACATGTTTTATACCCATGTTATCAATCTTCATCCAAGATATGATATTGCTACTATTGTTATTCCTATCCTAAAGGTGAGGAAACTGAGATGTATAGAAGTTGATCAGCTCATCCAACTGAGACCATCCAAAAGGTAAGAGCCTGGGCTGAGATTCAGACCCAGTCAGTCGGCCTCCAGAGTGCAGATTTCCTGTCACTGTGTCAGGCTGTCTGTCACTAGACATGAAGGGGCACAGAGCTCTTTGATGACTATGAGCTCAGAGACTGGGGCTTGCAGTGGCTGAGTAGGTCCTAGAGTCTCTCTCTTGCAGCAATGGTGACAATCTTTAGCCCCTTCCCTAGGTACTCCACATGCTGGACTAGAAGCTCCTTGAGGACAGACGTGGCCCTATACCATCTTGCCCATCCCCCCCCCCCAGGCAGTAATTCTTCATTACGTTTGCAGATGGAGTGAATAAGACATCAAATGTGCCAGGTAACCCTGCTGCAAGCTTTCCTGGGAAATAGGGTTTCATTATACCCAGCTCTGTGCCCTGCACAATGGGGGCATTGACAGATTGGGGCACAACCACTAAGACAGTGGAGCGGCTGTCTTGAATGCTATTTAAAAACACTGGCTTCCTTAGCATCTATTTGGAACACATTAAAATAACCTGTGAATGTGTTAGATGATCTTTCTGTTTCCCTCTTGATAAAAGATTATTACAGTCTTCAATAGAGCTGCTTTTTTTCTTTTAGCGTGTTGCATACCATCTATTCTGATGATCATTTAATATTGTAATAAAGAGCTACATTGCAGCAGTTAAAAATGATACTGAGAAACAAAAGTTTGCAAAGTCAAGAGGACAGCAGCCACAGTGGGGTGAAGACCCATGGTTCTGGGTCCTGGGCTCGCTCGTGGCCCCCTTTACGCAGAGCTTGCTATGTGCCTGGCACTATTTTAAGAGCTGTGCACATCTCTGTTATTATCCTGTTTCACAGTTGAGAGATTCAGCGCAGAGACTGGCCTAGCTACAGGTCCTCACAGGCGCTTTCCGCATCCCGTCCTGGGTCTACCTGACTTCCCCATGCGTGGAGCTCCAAAGAGAGACCACATCTGGGGCAGCAGGACACCCCAGGGTCTGCCAGGTTCCCAGCACAGAGCAGAAGCCCTCTCAGGAGGGCAACCTGTACTGTTTGGGAATATTTCCCCACAGGATAACATAAGATCGCCCAGCAAAAAGAAAAGATGTAAACTAAAGCATTGAAATGCTGGGTGGCCTCATGCTAACATGGCCACGGGAGGAGATTTTTGTCTACAGCACCTGAAGCCTCTAGGCCTGTGATAGGAGGAGAAGCACTGCCTCTGTTCCTCCTTTTTTCTTGTGTTTCCATTTCCCCTCAAGCCTCCTACAATCACACTGTCTGCTCTGAGCGCATTTGATAAGTTTTTAAAGTTCTTGCTCAGTTTAGGTACTTTCCTATCTTTTTCATGTGACTTTGCCTATCTCTGCCTTGATCTATGACATGTTGATTTTACAATTTTAATCCTCACAGGGTGAGCTCCATCCCCTTACTATAAATCCACCCCCATCTTCCTACCTCCAAGTATAAATATATCATTATCTTAACTTTATAGATACACTGATAGAACCAAGCCTTCTGACTACAGGACTGGTGTTACCCTGGTCATGGTGGTGGATGCCTGTAATCCCAGGCAGGAGGGTTGATGCAGGTTCAAGACCAGTCTAGGCTACAAAGTGAATTCAAGGCCTGCCAAGACAAGATACATAGTGAGACCCTTTCTTAACTTAGACACACATACACACACACACACACACACACACACACATACACACACACACACACATACACACACACATAGGACTGGTGTTACTCTCCCTCCTTCTCTCTGGCAAAGTCACTTGGCAAGTTGAAAGCGCTTCCTCTCAGGCCATTTGACTGAGGGTTGCACACCTGGTGAACATCTTTAGGCAGCGGTATGGCCTGCACTGGAGCCCATGTGCCAGGCTGGGACATGGTAGGATCCAGTCTTCACTACTTTCTGGTTAGTGCTGGGACCCATCAGCCTCTTTACCAGCCCCCTTCCTTGCCCTGCAACTCGCTGATGGTCTCCAAGCAGGTGCTGGCCTTCTCTCTCGCGGTCTCTGCTCTTGGCTCCAGTATCTTGTGTATTTGGCTGCAGTTCTCCTGTGCACAGAAATGCCTTCTTGTACATCACCTCCAACAGTACGGAATCACCTCCCCTGAGCCCACACCCGCTCTCTAATTTATTGTCTTCTATCTCAGTTCTCTGCCTCCCTCTTGTCCTGAGCCTCTCTTCCCTTGTCAACACAAGCTATTCTTCCAAGCACATCAGATCAGCCAGAATTCCCTCCCCTCAGCATAGGCTGCCCCTCGCCCTGCCAGGCCTGTTATTTACCTCTTTATCTAGGAGCACATCCCATTTATTATTAAATTTCATTTACACAGACCTCAGGCCCCTGTGTGTGCTTTCCTGGCTTTCAGCTGGTTGGAGTCCCCTTTCTGCTGGCAACCCCATGCAGACATTAGTAATCAGCACCGAGCTTCTCTGATAATCAAATTAGACAAGTGGGACTCTGCCTTTATTTTCTTCTTAATCACTGGGCGTGATAGTAATAATGTCAGCTTGAATAATCTGGCAGTGTGAACCTCTCTCCATGTTATTATTCTTCCCCCCAGATCTGCTTGAGTGTCATCTCATAGCCAGAGAATGCAAACTATGTCCTCATCCAGAATGGCTTTTGAATCTTGATTGTGGATAATGTCAACTGCTTCAGTCCTGGGTGAGGTTCCTAATTGATGGTAGTGCACCAGGCAGGGAGTATTTTTTTATCCTTAACCCTAGCTGGTAATGAGTTTGTGCCCTGCAGCTCATCTAGATAGCCCTTGACATTTTCCTTTCCTTCTGGAGAGAGGCTGCGACTGCTTCTCTGCCCCTTCCTTGTGGGTGGAGTAGCCTAGGCAAGAGCAAAAGAGCAAAAGGAGACACACCGCTGTGGCCTCTAATTCTTGAGATGCCTGTGGCCAAGTGTCTCTTCTCAGTTGTCAAGTAAGGTTCTGACCTCCAGCTCTCTCTGCTGGGGAATCAAGAAACAGCAAGATGATGCTTCTGGAGCCCTTGAGATCACTTAGCCCAAGGATGCAGGACAGAGGTTGAAGTGCACACAGAATTGCAGTGATGAGTCTGCAGTGAAATTAACGTGGGAAGCCTTGGCAGTGGGGGAGCCCTTGGACCTGGAGGAAGCTCCGGCTTTCTGATGTAAATGTAAGGCCAAGCTGCTCAGGTGAGCTGGGGCCTCCAAAAGATGGAGCCTCCTGCAGAGTAGCTAGAAAAGGGGTACTAAAAACCATGAGGCCATGCGATCTCAGCACATGCACAAGAAGGGCACTGGGTGAGACTCACTGTGGCCACACAGCAGGGATGGCAGCAGGTTGGTGAGCGAACAAAGTGAACGTTGTGACTTCCTCTTGATGCCAGGCATATCATTTAATGTGAGACCTGATTTCTTTTTGTAACATGGGGCTAATAGTTCTTCTACCTTATGAAACTATTTTTCAGGCTATCAGAGAAAGAAAAACAAAACAATGTGTTGGTTTTTTTAAGCTAGTGATCCAGCAAAAATAAAAGTCCTGATGTGATATATGTGCTCATTTCTACTCATGCCACAGCCAACTTCAGACTAGCAGTGGTTGGACTGCTGGGGGGCTGCGTGCCTTAGATTTTAACAGCTGGCTCTGCTGAGCCAGCCCCGTTACAGGTAGATTCCACTTAGGAAGGGGTTTAGGTCCCAGCCCTTCTGGTTGCTGTTTCATCTTCGCTGCTGTCCCATGAGGCAGTAAAAATGAACCCCAATTTAGGGATGAAGAACTTGGGGTTCTGAGATGTGGAGTTGTTCGTGTAGGGTTTTGCAGTTAGGGGAGGATAAAGAACAAGTTCACGTCTGTTTAACTTCATTTCAGGGTTTTTTGGGGGCTGGGGCAAAGTCCTGGTGACTGAGCCCAGGGTTTCAAATGTACTGGGCAAGTTTTCCACCGCTGACCCTCACTTCAACCCAAGCTAATTTTGTAGTTCATGTTTGTTTCTCCATGCTCACCTAGAAAGCATGCCAGAACATGGCCGGCGGGCGCAGCGTGCACTGAGCCACGTCACAGACCGGGCGTCATCCCCTCCTGTCTGAGAGGCCGTGGGGTTTGGTTTCTACCTAGCAGGTCTCTCAGGCCCGGCCTTGGGTTTCTCAGAGCTATAAGGGATATGGGCCAGCTGGTTTCTTTCTCGTGGCCAGTCAACCCTTGAGTGAAAGGAGAGCTTCTGCTTACACTTCTCCACCGGAAAGCGGCACTTTTTTTTTTTTTTTTTTTTAA